>AYEL01080586.1:0-55656 GCA_000484575.1 Olivierus martensii
TAAAACCAACAGCACTCGGCTCCTCGCAAACATCCAATACAGGGGACAACACACCCTCTGGTGTGGACAATCTCTTATAGTCAACCGCATTTACATAAGTAACCATAATTATCATACCACATCTTTGAATTACAAAATAAACTTGCTTATTACAATTTTCACATTTTAACTCACAATTTAATTTAATTAGTTGTGAACAATTCTTTTGAATTCTAAACCGCCAACATTTCCAACTACTCCAACTCGTTCCTTACACAAACCAAGATGGCCGCTCCCATCGAGTCGCCTACCACAACCGGTAAGATTCACCTTTTTTTTTCTTTGCGGCACCATATCCTTACAATGTATGGTAGAATATAAATCAGCACTTATGAATAATAATATACAATCTGATCATCTGAGCTGTTCCATGTTGAATAAACTGCAGTTAGCATACCGTGTTGAGTATACATTATGGCGATCATATTTTTTGGAGAAAATAAAAGACAATTAAGATATTGTGTATAATAATAATAATAATAATGCGTTTGCTTGTTTCACTAGAACTGAAAAACCTTATATCATTTATTATAAAATATAATAAAACAAAACAGTATAATGAACAGCACAACGCTTTAAACAATAATAATAATAATATTGCGTTTGCTTGTTTCACTAGAACTGAAAAACCTTATATCGTTTATTATAAAATATAATAAAACAAAACAGTATAATGAACAGCACAACGCTTTAAACAATTATATTAATACTTTAAAAAAATTTTGATATTTTTCACAAGAATTAATTTTTTTAATAAATCAGGTTTCGTTTTAAAAATTCATAAAACTATAAACGTCATGTCCAAGTTGCGTTTGGTATAAATGCAACTTGGGCATGACGTGTATAGTTTCGTCAATATTGCACAGACTAACTGTATTTTTTTTATTTGTGAAATATTTAAAGAATCTAACCCATCTACGTTGGCGGGACTCATCATTTTGTCACTTGTCCACAGAAAAATGACTGTCATGTTTCTGTGGGTCGTCTGTTGCGTACCGATGTTCAATTTACTGCTACAGTTCACAAAATAAAGGACAAAATGGCCATTAAAAAAATAAATCTAAAGGACAGAAGTGAAATAAAGGACGTAATTTTATTACATCTTGAATATGTTTATATTTGTCATAACAATTTAAAAAAATAATTTCCAGTTAATTATCGGCTTTTATGTGTGTGTTATGGACAAAGTAATACGGGAATTATGAATAACAACAAACAAAATCGGGCATTGTAATAAATTAAAAGAAATTAATCATACAATGCTTTATTGTATGATTAAAAGCGTTGATTATCCAGACACCCTGGGTAACAATTGCTCCGGATAATCGACACTACTATATCTATGTGCGATTAATTGGTATTAAAAATCTTTAATAAATCAACAGAACTATATAATAATAGAATAATTGCCAAAATAAACTTATATTAATAATTCCTTTGCATGTAGCTTACAACAAAATAATTTGTGAAAATTTCACAAACTAAATATTTTTGAAAGATAATTATTATTAATATAAAAGTTTATAATTCTGTTAATATTATGATAGCAATATTCATATTGACCCGTCAATGTGATAAATTATGATGAACAATATGAAATTCATACCCGATTTTGTTTGTCATTGTTCATAATACCCGGATAATGCCCGTATGATTTATCCATAACATATATATTCTTTTGATACAAACTTATATTGTATAGTATTTATTTATTCTAATCTCAACATAGACAAAAAGTATCATTTCGTATTATTTTTGTAAACTCCTATACTCTTCAACTAAAGCTGGTTTGCCTTATATGGCAAAGAGCCTATGGATTGCAAAGGTCAATCCATCCAATAGAATAGCGCGTTTCTGTTTCGTTCATCCAATAACAGTTTACTTTTTACCATCTTTAATAATTTGAACTGTTTGTTACCTTTTAAAAATTGCCAAATTAATATTTTAAATTTCATGGTTATGCTATTAAATTAAATCTCTAATCGCTAAAAATTAAATAAAATCGAGTGATACGATCGTCCTTTACTGTTTAGCAGTAATGGCGGATACCATAGTTTGTAAACGAAGAGAAACATTGCGCAGTTAAGCCAGAAATAATATTTTAACGCATATAAGTACTTTGGAAGGCAGAAATCTATGCGACGCTCGGAGGACAAGACGGATAGGCCATATCCTCCATATAAACAGGAAAGAAGAAGAAATTAATCAAAGTGACATCTTCAATGAAACTTCGTTCGCTATTAGTGTTTCTGATCGACAATTAAAAGAATAGTAACCGATGGAATCAAAACAACAGACGATGACCTGGAAATGGTAAAAATGCCAGTTAAATTATCAATAGCTGTTGGAGAATGTCCTTCCTTGGCTTGACCGTGCAATAGTAAAGTCCTTTTCGAAACTTAAACGAATAGTCTTTTTTTAGGACTAAAACATTTGATAAAGAGTAGCCAAACCAAGAGAATCTTGGATCAAACTTATAATAAAAATATCAAAAATTAAAGTAATAAATTTTTAAATTTTTTTATAAATGCTGCCTCGCAATTCGTCAGTAATCCGTCGCCGAACTAATGTCGAATTGCGGGACAATATTTCCCATATAAGACTATGTAAAATAGATTAATTCGTTATCGGCCCCCATCAAACTCCTCTAACTTACCCGTAAGGTGAGAGAGATACACTATATTATTTAAAAATAAAAACACTAAATTACAAAAAACACTATTTTATACACAAAACGCAATTTATTAGCCTTTTGGATGTTGGAATGAAGTCTTCCAGCAGACACGCTAGCACCCATAATCTTCTGTGTTGCAAAACGTTACCACAGTTGTCCTAGGAACGCCATACTCGAGTTACATTTTAATTGTTCTACCTTTCTGCACTTTATCTACAATTTTTTTCTTCGTCTCTTTGCTCAATCGAGTGTTCTTCTTTTCGGAGTTATTCTTCTGGTCAGTTCTCTTTGAACCCATCCTTACATTTCACTCAAAAAAAATAATAATTACAAACTTTTTACTTTCTGAAAAATGTAGAATTGAAAATTAACACAAACAACACGGACAAACACCAAAGTAGCCCAAAAAGAACTGACAAATAGCGAATGACATCACACAATTCCATGCACGCGCATGCGCCATCCCGCGAAACTCTGATGTCGAATTGCGAGGTACTACTGTATTAGTTATAAAGATTAGAAACATAGTGTTCGGATATTTTAATATGATTACTATGCTTTTAGATCAAACATCAAATCGCAAATGCTAATAAATTCTCTATTGCGATCCGTTTCACATCATATCGCTTATAATTAACTCTAACTGGAAAAACTCGTCGATCATCGGATTTGGCTTTGAAAGGACTATAAGTTAGTTCATATAAAACATTAATTAGTCGGCCGGAATTGTCTGAAACGTTTCGGTTTTCCACTCTGGAGAACCCGGATTCGAGTCTCAAATCCCACTTAACTCCTTGGAAATATAGGGTCTTGTCCCAGTCCTCCACAAGTCAGCTGAGCCTTCCGTAGGGATGGAAGCCTGTGGGTATTTTACGCTTTTATCCAATCAGTCGAGATTATTAAGGGGCAGGGCCAATTCCACCCACACCCGTGGAGGGGACCGGATGGTGAAAGATGGGGATCGCCGCTCTGGGCCCGGAACCCTGAAAAAACTTCAGGAAATGCCTGACCCTGGTCGTCCTGTGATACGCCAATCCGTTATTACTAAGCCATTCGGCCGCCCTTTGTGGAAGAGTTTGTTTCGCTCCGTCGCTTACAAGTTAGTATTATTACTGAGTGGAAAGTGGTGTCATCTGTTGGCCGTCCATAACTCTGGTGGGATCAGGTGGAGAATGGAATTCAAGGCCGAACCTGCTCCATTCCTGAATGAATCCGGAAATGTGAGACCTGGGAATTGAACTCGAATTCTCAGATGAATGCATTAAACTTTTGTTTTTTTTTTCTTTTGTGCAGTTTTACGCCGCTTTCTATCGTGGGTTTCCCATCCTCATGGTTATAAACGATTGCTTTGCCACATGGCTATTCGGTCAAAGGAAATATATCCGCTTTTCGCTCAATAGCCAAAGATCGAATCGGAGACCCATATCTCAGAATATTTAGCGAGAGAATGGAGCTCCTGATTCTGATCTTTTACATACTGGCTGGTCTCTCCATGAGTGTAAGCGCCCTGTGGAAGGACTCAATTCACTCCACCAAAATAATCAATAGGTTAGAAGTAGTGCCATCTATTAACAAAATATATCAAAGTTTGAAATGAGGTGAAGTGTGTTCATGTTCATGATTGTTCCCATGTTTGACTTTTATAGGTGAAAATATCTCATCTTAGAACGTCATAATTTTCGATTCCAAATTCTTATTCTGAGCATAAGATGGAAAAAAGTATTCGTATTAAAGAAGCAAAAAAAAAAAAAAAAAAAAAAAAAAAAAAAAAAAAAAAAAAAAAAAAAAAAAAAAAAAAAAAAAAAAAAAAAAAAAAAGAATCATACAATAGTAGTCTGTGAAATTCAATAAATATAGATATAATAGAACTCGAATGGGATTCTGAGCCGGATGACACATTCGTTAGTTTGAGCGTGATAAAGAGTGATTTCAGAAAATGAGAAGTCTCCGGCTGGAGACCTCCAGCATTCAGACGGCCGGATAGCCGAGTGGTAACGCGTTGGTGTGCTCGCAGAGGACCCGGTTTCGCGTTCCAGCATCCGGCATCTGAAAAGTTTTTTCGGGGTTCTGGGCCTGAGTCGACGATTCTCGTCCTTCACCATCCGGCCCCCTTTCACTGGTGGTGTTTGCAGTTCTTGATTGGAACTGGCCCCGCCCCTTAGTAATCTCCTTGATTGGAAAGGGGCGTAAAAATACAAAGAAAAAACTCTAGCCGTTCAATAAATCATTTTGTCTCGCGAACTACAGGGTCCGTGATATAATTTTTTAATTTTTCCAGCAAAGACTTCTCGGAGCATTTTATGAACTCACCCAAAATTTACTTAACATATGAAAGATTTTTTTTGTAAACAGATGACGCCACTTTCCACTCAGTAAAAGTGCTAAGCGGTGGGAGCAAAATAAACTCTTTCACAGGCTGCTAACTCCTGCGGTGAAGTTAGCCGGATTGCGGAGGACGGGGATCGACAGGCTGGGTCCAAATCCGTGAATAAATATTCCTAGAACACTAACTCGAGAAGCGAATCCTAGGTTCTCCAGGGTGGAAAACCGAAACGCTTACGCTTTCAACCTGGAAGACCGGGTTCGTTTCAGCTACTAACCAGATTGGCCGCGTTTTCACGCAGCCCATTCAGCTGACACGGCGTAATTTTCCATACTTGTAAAATAATGTAATAATTTGTAGAATTATTTTCCATACTTGTAAAATAATGCCGGATTAATTGGCTGACACAGTATTAGAAGCGCAGATGGGAGCTAGCAACGCTGTATAGAAGCGTAGGACCGCCAGCCAATGATGAGCTTTAAATGGCCAAATATGTTCCTGGCGTGATTTAGCAGCTTAATTCAACCAAATCGACTTTGAAAAATAAGCAAAATATCTTTTTTTTTTTTTTTTTTTTTTTTTTTTTTTTTTTTATGAATGTGTGGAAAATCTTTTTTTCCACACATTCATATTTTATTTTCGATGTTTTATTTAGCAAAAAAGTAAGCATCGATTGTTTATTATTATTCACATTTTCTGCTCCATTAGGGCGAAAAATTGATTATCGAATGTCGAACTCTCTAAATTGAGAATTTAAATTTATTTTTGTCACTCAAATTACTTTGGTGATTTTTTTAGAAACCATTTCGACAAATCGTTATTTATCGTACCCGGATGCAAAACACGTATTTCTATAAATGTAAATTAGCAATATTGGAAGAACTAATCGCATACATTCTGAACGTGTACTTTATTTTGGATTGATTAAAGGAATTAAAATCGAATGTCGAACTCTTTAAATTGAGAATTTAAATTTATTTTTGTCACTCAAATTACTTAGGTGATTTTTTTAGAAACCATTTCGGCAAATCGTTATTTATCGTATCCGGATGCAAAACACGTATTTCTATAAATGTAAATTAGCAATATCGGAAGAACTAATCGCATACATTCTGAACGTGTACTTTATTTTGGATTGATTAAAGGAATTAAAAATATCAAAATCATCTTTGCATTTAACATAGAGATTATACTATTAATCAGAAAATCTATTAAACAGTTCTATAGCTATTAAAAGGATTAAACATTTGCCATTTTTTAAACAGATAAGCCCATAGCTATATAGCATAATCTCAATTTAAATTCGACTTTTACATCCTGATTAACCTGAAAAATTTAATAAAATTCAAATGGTTTAAAAGTTAATAGGGAAAAATCTTTAAAGTTTGAATGTCCGCTATTTTTGAACGAAATTGACGTGTCTCCAATAACTTAGCCATTCTGCTAAATTTCATAATCATCACATAAATAGTTCAGGATATATCAGTATCGGTTCTAGAGCTTTTAGCGCCCCGAGCGAAAATTGTTGTTGCGCTCCCTCAAATTGTCAATTTTGATGGTGATCGAACTGGGCGGCCGCCCAGTCTGCTCATCATCAAAAACTAGCCATTCTGCTAAATTTCATAATAATCACATAAATAGTTTAGGATATATCAGTATCGGTTCTAGAGCTTTTAGAGCCCCGAGCGAAAATTGTTGTTGCGCCCCCTCAAGTTGTCAATTTTGATGGTGATCGAACTGGGCGGCCGCCCAGTCTGCTCATCATCAAAAACTGTTCAAATTTTGTCCAAAAAACTAATTAACTTACTACAATAATAATAAAAATAAAATACACTAGTGCCCTGAGCGGGCCCTCCTCTCCATCGTATGTTGAACCGGCCCTGGGATATATTAAAAGAATATAACAAAAGTTTGGACATCGACCATTTGTAAATTGTTGAAACTTTATGGCTAAATAATGCGTTTTCCGGATTGACCACTACAAATTTCATGAAACATTGATTAATTCAGAAGTTATTAATGGGAGGAGACATACAAATGCACAGTATGACAATCTTAGGTCTCATTTTTCTTCGGAAAGTAGGCTAGAAATTAAATTTTTACGTTGTGACGCATCATAAATCTAACTGATTTTCATTTTATACAGTTTAATGTTTTCCCTATAAATCGAATAATCGAACAAATTTTTATTATGAAATAAATCTGTTTAACGAATTTCGGATTTAACGGAAAATATTTATACCAAATTTTTATTTCGTCATCACTACCGATCGTGGCAAAACACTTCTATCGACAAAAAATGGAGAGTATAGTAAATAAACTCTAAATTTTTATTTAGATAATTATATACAGTCAAACCCCGATAAGACGCCACCATCCGTTTGGGGACGATTTTGGCGGCTAATCGGGATTGGCGGTTTATCGAAAACACGTGTAGTATAGACATGAAAATGAACTCCTAATTTATTAAATTTAATAAAATACAATACATTTATATTTAGCATCCAAACTTTACTACTGTATATTATACGTACCGTATATGTACAGTACTATATAGGAAACATGTCCATCTGCTACTGATCCTCTACTTTGAGTTCTCTGTAAAACAATGTGCAGAGCTTCTCGTGCGCCTAGTTGCATGAAACGTTGCACCATTAAACGTAGCTTTACTGTACAATATCTTTATTTACTCAGTAGGCAATAAATGATGGAAACGATCTGGTCCTTACGATCTTAAAATTTTCTACAACAGAGGTGTGAACCAGGTTTAAATAGACACATAATTAACCGTTAATCCCATCTCTCCCACCCGCTGGTTACAAATGAATCCAGAGAGCTTTTAATACTGTATATATAGTACTGATGAGTTTAGGGATGTAAGTCACTTTACGTACCCTTGGCGGATTAACGAAGACATATACAATACGAAAAGGAATATTTGTTTAGACATTGCTACTGGCGGATGGCGTCTTATCGGGGTTCGCCTATTCCATCAATATAGGGAAGATCCGTTCCGCAAAATTTCTTGGCGGTCAGCGAGAATGGCGACTTGACGGGGGGTGTCTTATTGGGGTTTGACTGTATTTATATTAGCATTTCGTGAGTAGGAAAATGTAACATTTTTTCTTAATTTTAAATATGCTGTACTGTATTTTTACACTTTTGCTTTAAATGGATTTTGACACCTTACTCCCATATTACTCTCTTAAATCGAGGTTCTGCTGTATTAATTTTGTATTATGGCATACATTAAAATATCTTAATTTCTGTTCTATTTTTCATCTTTATTTTTAATGTAATATTATTTAGGATTAGCAACAACTACATATATATTATTCTAGTAGATGCTTGCTCACAAATAAATGGGATATGTTAAGCTAATATATATGGTATCAGCCAAAAGACACAAGTAAATATTTTAAATCAGTTCAACATCACGGGTCGTTGTTGGCATGCATTTTCTCTTGTCATGGTGAAGTCATGTATAATTTCACACATGACAAGCTGAATGATAATCATACATGTCATTCAGCCGGTTCGCCCGACCGATTGTCGAAATTTGTCAGATTCGCCGAATTGATTGTTAGAGAAAACGAAAAATCATTTAAATTCTAGCAAGTTTGCTAAATGTTTTACAGTGAAAGTGAAATAAAAAGAGTAATAAAATATTATAGGGATCATGATAACGATTCATTGAAGTTTACGCTTAACCGTATTTGAAAAGTCCATGGCAACGGAAACTATGATTCCTTTGTCTCATAACTTCAGAAATATATGTTACAATAGTGAAAATGTGTACTAAAACAATATATTTTAATATGAAATTATACTTTCTTGATGCACATTGTACGTGAAATCATACAAAATCTTTGTTCAAAATTTAAAAATCGGCGATACTTTGACTTTCTTTACATAGAACTTCAAACATACGTCGTTATACATCATAAGATTGCATCCAGATCATCATCATTATTCTTCAAAATTGCAATAAAATTAATGACTTTTGTAGTCTATCGATCTGTGTGTTATTTGATGTTTTATATGTCTATATTAAGTATTATTTTTTGATTAATTGAAGATAATTTTCATTTTAAGAAAATAAATAGATAAAACCGGTTGTTAATTACTGTATTTCGAATGACACCATATACATCTGTACATAGTGTTAGGATCATCTGTATTTTAACTGTAATATTATCTTTTGTGATGTTAATCATTGTTACGTCAAAATAATGCCATGGTGATGTAATCATTATGTTCCCGTAATCAATCGGACGATCTTAAATATCCCATTATGTCATCAATCTTAACATTATCTTATTTTCCAAAGAAGAAGAATCAGCAACATTCAAATTCGAACAAAAGTTCAAAGGATTAAGCTTAATCCTTTGAACGTATGTTCGATGTTGTGCTTAATCCTTTAAAGTTTAAACTTTAATTCCTCAGACTGTATTTAAAAGAAGAATCAGCAACATTCAAATTCGAACATAAGTTCAAAGGATTAAGCTTAATCCTTTGAACTTATGTTCGATGTTGTGCTTAATCCTTTAAAGTTTAAACTTTAATTCCTCAGACTGTATTTAGCGGTGCAACGACCACAGTCGTTGTGCCAAAAGCTGTCAAAATCACTCTAGCGAATTTTCAAAATCCAATCTCAATTTATGGGAACCTACGATGGCCACAGACACATGATGCAGATGACAAACATTTTTTATTGTGTACTATAAAAGTAAATTACAAATTCATGTACCGTATACACAGTACAGGCGCCCCGATGCAGCTTTTTTATAACATCTACTTAGCACTCTTACAATACTGAGGAGATAATAATTTTGGCGCCCCGATGCGGCGATGCAGTATATCGTCTGCTTAGGGTTAAGCCGGTCGTATGCCTAACTTAATTTCGATGAAAGTAATTCAGAACAAAAACAAACGAAATTTGTTTTGCTAATCAAACAATTGACAAAGATTTTAACTTACCTGAATAAAAATTCACATTTAAAAATTGATGGAAATGTACTATTCTGAACTGATTAAAAAGAAATTTTATTGAAGACGCTTTTAGAGTAATTAAAATAATTTTATAAGCTAACAGGAAAATAAGTTTGATTTTCATTAAAATCATACAAATTTATGAAAAATAGTATGCTCATACATAAATTTTTTATCATCTTCACTAATGCTAATTGCAAAAAATATTACATTTAATCATAATAAAATAATATTTTAACATTTGAAAATATGGAGTATTAAAAACAGTACCGGCCCTAGTGTTTTTAGCGCCCCCTCAAATCTTCAGTTTTGACGATTAATTTTTACACATAATTTAAGCAGATTTTGATGTTCCAAAAATTCTGTTATAATTAATTTTATACACAATTTATTATTATTACAATAATAATAATAAAACATAAAAATGTGCCAGCGCCCTTTGGTGGCCTGGCTCGATTGTATATTGAGCCGGCCCTAATTAAAAAAAATCTAT
The DNA here is from genome assembly GCA_000484575.1 of Olivierus martensii. Taxonomy (NCBI): domain Eukaryota; kingdom Metazoa; phylum Arthropoda; class Arachnida; order Scorpiones; family Buthidae; genus Olivierus; species Olivierus martensii. The sequence continues at coordinate 10,522 of AYEL01080586.1, forward strand.
TATACATGATTGTTAATGGTTTAAAAAATAGTTTTTCCTACTTAATATACTTATAAAAAAATAGTTTTTCGTACTTAATATTGTACTGTACTTATCATTGAACTTTCATTTAGTATAATTCTTAACCAGGTTACAAAAATTATCCATATATTTGAAAGCCAGTAGCCTAATTAATTTTTTCTTTTTGTTTTTTCATACTAAACCTAGTTTTCTCAAATAAAAAGTCGTGTTAATAAGATAATCAGATTAACAGGAACAAAAAAAAAATTATCTCGTTATTTAGTTAGATATTAAATATAAAATATTTTAAGACCGAAATTATTATTATAAAACCTTTGCAAATATTAATGGGAGTTTCATAAAAATAAATTTATCAGTTTTTTTCATAAGCCAGACATATGCAGATTATCTATCTATCTTCCCTCAATATCTCGATTTCATACGTAGAAAAAGGAGAATCCGGAATTACATAATGGGTGTGATCAATGTTTTTAACACACAACACCTGTTAATAAAACGAAATATGTAGGTATTAAATTTCATAACGATAAAATAAATGGCACTTTTATGTTTCTTTAATTGGATTCGTACAACCGATTAATTTGGCCAATGGAAAAAGTTTTTCCATTTTTATTAAAGGCAGTCTTAATATTCACGCAGCGGCCGACGGACTACATAAACTGGTTTTATGTAATATCTGAATTTAATCATTTCGCTTATTAATCAGATGCTTTTTCTTTGCTCTTAAATCCTGATAAATTTCCATTCTTGTGTAAGAAAATTGCACCGATTTTTCCATTATGTTTGGTTCTTGACTAATGCTTCCATATTTATCAATTCCGTCCTTATACGGTCCACGTCTGAAAACATTTGCAGGATTTATAGACAAGAAGTAAGTGTAGGAGAACCCGTTTGGATGCAAGATTCGATGATTTGGTGGTTAAGAAACCGATGGAGAAAAATATTGCCAAGGTGTTATTATGGTTCGCATTCAATTAAAACAACAGCAACAACAAAAAAAGCCCTTTCTTCTAACTTAAATATTATTTTAACGTCACGATAAAAAAATACAAAAGAGCGAAAATAAATAAACAAATAAAAAATATGTAACTTTGAAACTACGGCCAGTTTTCCAGCTGAAGAGACACAAGGACAGTGCCCCCCTGCATATATGCCTCAATGAATATCCATCAGTAATGCTGTGTGTAGGTCAGCTCTATCAAAGACATCGGTACAAACAGTTTTACTAGTTCCCAGCGGTTGGAATAAACTTGCCCAGCAAGCCGACTCGAGAGGACAGAGCAATGAACGCACACATCGAAGACTCGCCCTCGGTCCAGCTGTAGAGAGAGAGCAATAGCGGCAGCCACAACTTCCTGTGCGCACAACTTTGTCTCGACACTTGTTCTGTTTCACACTAGTTACCATATTTGGATAACACAAATCGAACTTTTCATATTTTATCATGTGGAATCGTCAATGATACTGTAAATGTAAGTTTAAGTTTTGTTTATTTTTTTACACCTATAGCTGTTTTGTTTTATAGACAGTAACCAGATCACGTGCAATGTACGGGTATTTAGAACGACACGCCTTGATGTGTCTGGCTTTGGCACATTATTGGTGTTTGTATACTGACAGTAACGACTAGTTGTTGTTAATAATAATCAAAAATAACGTTTCGATCTATGCTATTAATTTAAATATTTTAATTTAATCGATTATAATTTTTATAATTTTTGCATTTATGGAACTTTATTATTGATTTGGCAGTTTTAGAAGTCTTGAAAGAATTTTTGTCACGATGCTGTCTCATCTATGCCAGGCTCGATTGTGGACAAGATCAGAGCGTAAAGTGGAGACAGGTAAAAATCTCGCTTGACATTTGTCTATATATATTTTTTTTCTTTCTTTTATCTTAAGTACGTAGAATATATACTTAAAAATCGTGAAATTTTTGGTGAAATAACTTCGCAGATGAAATCTTGGCTTTCTTTTCGTGGTATAATAAATAACAATATGTCTTTATGCGGTGTAGAGATTTCTTTACTAGATAAACACACGATACAGAAGACAAAATATTACAATGGGAATTGCATGACAGAAGGGAGGTACTATTGAAACAATTTACAATTGTTCTTTTATACGAGACAGAGGAGAAAGAGGATTTTTAAAAAAAATCCGAGATGCGAGATTTTACGTGAAAGTGTCAAAGTTCAAACAACGCTAACGTTACGCCAGGTATAAAAATAATGAAAAAGAACCAAGATGATGGAGAGAACTTTATAACAATTAAAATTGTAGTCGCCATTTTACGGCCATTGTACAGTTTTTATCGCGAAATACCGATTCGAAACTATTTGTGTGTGTGGAATAAAAACAGCTTTTGACGCAATTCGTTGTTGTTTTTCGTTAACGTTTATCAGTCTGGCGTATAATTATGTCTATATGGGACAATGAGAAAAAACAAGTCGATTCGTAAGACTTTTTGTTTTATCAGATGAGGAATATCTAAAAGCAACGAGAGACGATCACCTCGGGGTATGGTTGCGGTCCACTGATTACGCTATTAACGTTGTTTCGTTGGCTGTAGTTATTAGAAAGAGATGGTTCTTTACATTTGCTACCCGTACGATTCATTATTTTTAAAATCCATATTTTAAATAATGGAAACAAAACTTGCAGACAAAATTTTTATTTTAAAGTTGTTCGGATGGATGTTTTCCGAAAAAATTAACCAGTCGACGTTCCTTTGATTAAAAAAAAAAAAAAAAAAAAAAAAATAAGAAAAAAAAAAAAAAAAAAAAAAAAAAAAAAAAAAAAAAAAAAAAAAAAAGAACTTTGACAGTTATGTATGTATTTAGGTCACTTATCTGCTGGTTTGTTCACCTTTTTCATTTCTACTTTGATTTTCGACTAACAAAACGTGATTATAAGAAATTTATTTTATAGAAAGATACGCGATTACTTTCCTCACCCAATTTTTTTTTTCCTTAAACTTCAAACTTGAATATTTAAAAATTAAATTGAAACATTCATGTAATATTCATAAAAATTTACCAATCTGTACAATTAAAAAATTTTTGAATGCCCGTATAACTTTATTATAGCATAATAGGGCTAACAATATTAAAGGACCTATAATTTAGATCTAAAATAATGCCTCAAGTTCTATAATCAAAGACAAAAAATTATTTTTTATTAATAAAACTGTTAGTAATTTTTAGCTATAAACGAACTAATTTCATAAATTAGTAAAAGGAGCAAAAAACTTTTTTTTTTTGCAGATTTTAAGACCACTGGTTCGTCGCGAAGACTGAAAAGTGAATCTATTTTGGATCGCGTAACAGAGAATGAGTTTCGAGACGAAGGAATTCCCGTTTCAGAGACAAAATCGTGCGATTCCAACGAATACGATTCGACGTGTTTAGAAACGACGTTGCACAGAAATCCCTGGGCCATAAAAGTAATTTGAAATCTGTTATTCTTAGTTTATGCTATAATACTTTATTCTACTATTTAATTTTTATAGATTTTCAAGACATTTTCGACTATTCCTCTTGTATTTTGAAACATTATATCGCTATATTTTTTTTTAAATAAAATTTCCAGATTACTTATTTGCTAGAATTAAAAAAAAATTATATTTATACAAAAGTTATTCAATTAAAAATAATAATTTCTTATAAAATGGCCGAAACTGGTTTACCAGATTTTAATAATACTTGCTCCATTAATCATTAGAATATATCTTTATAATTAAATTTAAATGCTTTATATTTTTGTCAATAATCTTGAGATTAAAATAATAGGTAGATAAAAAATTATTATTATTTTAAAATATCAGTTAGGTCAAAATATTATATCTTATCTAACTCATAATAATAATAATAATAATAATAATAATAATACACATTAAAGAATACATAGACACACTAAAACAGAAACTTACTGCAAAATCACAACACCTGAAACGATACAAAACCAGATTAGCACATAAACAAGACAACACATTATTCACAAACAACGAAAAGACATTCTACAGAAACATAAATATTAAAGACCCTAGAGAAGCACAAAACAGAGAAATACCAACACAACAATCACTCACTAGCTTCTGGTCTGTCCTGTGGGCAGTGCCAGTTATACACAACCAGAGAGCTAGCTGGATCGCAGAAGAGGAGACACGCATATTAAATATACCAGAAATGCCCTATACTGCCATTGCCACAGAAGAACTCACAAACACAATAAGACGCACACACAACTGGAAAGCCCCTGGTGTAGATGGCATCCAGAATTTCTGGTACAAACATTTTACCTGTCTTCATGACTTACTGGCCAAACATCTCACACATCTCATACACAAACCGAAAGACACACCTCCCTTTCTTACACAAGGCATCACTTTCATGAAACCCAAGAGCACAAACACTGGAAACCCATCACAGTACAGACCAATCACATGCCTACCAACACTATACAAAATTTTAACCTCATGTATCACCAACAAAATATACACACACATCGAAGAAAACAACATTCTCACAGAACAACAGAAAGGTTGCCGTAGAAGTCACATGGGGTGCAAAGAGCAGCTGATCATCGACACAACAATACTCAAACAAGTACACAGACAACACAGACACTTACACACAGCATACATAGATTACAAAAAGGCATTTGACAGTGTACCACATTCATGGCTCATACAAACATTACAACTTTATAAAATCAATACTACATACATCACATTCCTACAAAACATAATACAACACTGGAGAACAACACTACATGTCACTATAAATAACAATCACGTAGCCACAGAACCCATACACATTAGACGTGGTATTTTTCAGGGTGACTCCCTCAGCCCACTTTGGTTCTGCCTCGCCCTAAATCCACTTTCCAACAAACTGAATACATCGAATTGTGGCTACAACATTAGACAAAACCGAACAACACATTACATACTCTCACATCTTTTATACATGGACGACATTAAGCTGTATGCCTCAACACAAACACAATTACAACAGCTATTACAAATCACACACACATTTTCAAAAGACATCTGCATGGAGTTTGGTCTAGACAAATGCAAAACAATCCACATAGAAAAGGGAGTCCTAAAGAAAGGAGACTTCACTCTTGAAAATGGAGACACTATCGAATCCATGGAAGAGGGTGAAGTGTACAAGTATTTGGGATTCCAGCAGGCCAGACTCACAGAACAGAAGAAAACTAAACAAACACTATCAAAACAGTACACCAACAGATTAAATAACATTTTGAAAACGCATCTGAATGGAAAAAACACAGTGAAAGCCATCAACACATTCGCCATACCAGTTCTGACTTATTCCTTTGAAGTGATACAGTGGACACAAACAGAACTAGAATCACTCCAAAGAAAAACACGAACAGCACTTACAAAACACCAGTACCATCACCCGAAATCTGCCATAGAAAGAACTACTCTCCCACGCAAGGAAGGAGGACGTGGGCTTATTGACATTCCACATTTACACGACAGACAGATTTATAGTTTGAGAGAGTTCTTTCATAAAAAGCAACATTCATCACAACTACATAAAGCTATAGTCTTGGCAGATAGAAACATCACACCATTAAATCTACAGAACAACACTTCAAACCCAATAGACAATATTGCACACATACAAGAAAAGAAAACGTCCTGGAGTAGAAAGGAACTCCATGGCAGACACCCACATGACCTTCAGAAACACTTCATAGACACCAAAGCGTCAAACAGCTGGTTAGTCAGGGGGGATCTATTTACAGAAACAGAAGGATTTGTAATAGCAATACAAGACCAAGTAATAAACACAAAAAATTACAGAAAATATATACTGAAGGACAGCACATTGACAAACGACACTTGTAGGAAATGCCACATAGCACCCGAAACGATTCAACGCATTACGTTGGGTTGCAAGCTGCTTGCACAAACAGATTATCTAGACAGACACAACCAAGTAGCAAACATAATACACCAAAAGCTTGCAACCAAATACAAATTAATAAACACGCTCACTCCTTATTACAAATACATACCAGATACAATCTTAGAAAACTCGACACACAAGATATATTATGACAGAACAATCATAACTGACAAAACCATACATCACAACAGACCAGACATCACTCTCATAGACAAACAAAACAAAGTTACCTACATTATAGACATCTCTATACCCAACACACACAACATCCAGGATGCATTCACCCAAAAAATTAGCAAATACACAGAACTCTCACAAGAAATTAAGCGTCTTTGGGGAATGCAAAAGGTTTTAACAGTACCCATCATTCTATCCTCAACAGGAGTAATTCCCCACACACTACACAAAAGCCTCGGAACATTAGATTTACACCCCAAGACATATATAACACTACAAAAGGCATCACTACTCAATACATGCAACATAGTAAGAAAGTTTCTCAGCAACACAGACAGTTAGTTAATATACAACTAAAACATCTCAAGTAACTATGTCTTGACTCTTGTCCGACATAGCACTTTTGCTCCGGAGTTATTTCGTGCTCACATTGACATACCCCAATAAATAATAATAATAAATTTACAGGGACAAACTTTAATAAGCAGGTAACATTTTCAGCTTTAAAAATATTCTTCTTTCATCTTCAGCCCAATACAAAATAAATATTACCATTTTATTAAACTCTATATCCATGTGCTTTAATTCTTTCCATGGTTTTTTCTTAATAATTATCAAAATAGAACTTAAAAATATTCTTCTTTCATCTTCAGCCCAATACAAAATAAATATTAACATTTTATTAAAGTCTATATCCATGTGCTTTAATTCTTTCCATGGTTTTTTCTTAATAATTATCAAAATAGATATAATTTACTTTTGCTTTGTTAAGATAATTACTAATAAAACAGTCTTCAGCACTTATTTAAGCGAAAAACTATACTTCATTTAAACAAAACACAAACAGCACTATAGCAGGAAAATTAACCATGCATGTAAATAAATTATATTTCTATTGAAAAAATTATAGAAGTGCTTTGATTTTTATTAAAATCCTCATCAGCTACATTCAAAAACCGAAAAGCAAACAATGATGTGTTTGTTTTCTGGTTTTTGAATGTAGCTGATGAGAATTTTAATAAAAATAGAAAGTGTTTCTATAATTTTTTCAGTAGAAATAAAATTTATTTACACATATGGTTAATTTTCCTGCCATATTATTGTGTGTGTTTTGTTTAAGTTTATCTGGCAGTGTACACAAGAAAAATGTTATTTATTATACCAAAGAACTTCTGGCTTAAGATTAAGCCAAAACTTCTTTGGTATAATAAAGGATATATGTTTTTTACTTAATTTGGAACTAATCTTTATTCCTTAAATGATTAATAATTATAGTCAATATATATTATATCATTTATTATACCAAAGAACTTCTGGCTTAATCTTAAGCCTAAACTTCTTTGGTATAATAAAGGATATATGTTTTTCACTTAATTTGGAACTAATCTTTATTCCTTAAATGATTAATAATTATAGTCAATATATATATTATATTTTTGAGAAAAATCTTGATAGTATTATAAAACTTTTGTTTTAGTTTAGATTATTTAATTTAATATCCTGTGATGATTTTGAATTATTCTAATTATTGAAAGTTTTGTTATGCTAATAAAAATTAGTAACATTGAATTTGTTGTTTCAGATGAACAAAACTGCCAATAGAAATTTGTCGACATTTAATACTGATTATTCCTCTTTGAAAGTTTCTGAAAATCCAGCATATGGTTTGTCCCTTTTATGGTTTGATTCTAAGACTGGAAATCATGATGATAATTTGGATTCTGAAAATAGAAACCTCAAAGATGAATGCAATAATTATGAGATTATAAATGATGACGATGCTTTGAGTAAAAGCCAAAATCAGATATTGGAAAGATATCAAAGTAAACCTGAAATTATTCAAAATTATACGAGCCCTGACAAAAATGAAAAAATGGAATTTAATAATCCCAACGATTGTTGTGGTTCTATAAAGGCAAAAGACAAGACACAGCAATTATTTGAAAATATAATATCGGAATCAAAAGACAATATATTACAGATAAATAACAAAGCATTATCAAAAATTAATATCGAATCTAAAGACAAATTATCTGCCAGTATATCCAGATCATGGAATAAATCAAAAAGTTACGACTGCTTGAGAGAAAATTATGTTGGTATTGAAAAGAAAACAGTTCCTCCAATAAGCAAATTTGAATGTGGTTCTACTTTTCTATCTCATGCAAACAGAATAAAAAAGAGAGTTGATTCCTTACCATTGGCTTCTGAAAAGTTAATGTCAGAACATGAACAAATATCTTTATGGACAGAAAATTATTTACCAAAATATAATCAAAATAATAATCAGAATCCATGTTTAAATAATGAATGGTATCAATTATCACTTCCAAGATATCAAAAACTTCCTTTTCAAAAACATCAAAGTCCCCCTCCTAGTCACAAAATATCTCAAGATATTAACAGTGTGTTACAGAAATCATCACAGACTAACCCAGCTAATGTGTCAATGGTAATCATGCAAGCTACAGTTCTTTATTTGGATACAGAAAATACAATTCCATTAGAAAACAGTTCTCTCCCAATGGGAAGTTTAGTCACAGCTTTATATAAAGAATCTGATTGCTTATATATTCAAACCCCTCATGGATTGAAAGGTTTTGTTAATTGTTCCAATTGTATGGCTATTGGAATATTAACTGATCAATTCTTCACTGCTGTGGATAAAACAAAAACATTAGAAACAAAAGATAATTTGATAAATCAAAAGAAGACAGAAGACAACAGTGAAAATTCTGACAGTGGAGAAGAAAGTGAGATTGAACAGCCAATATCCATGGAACCTTTACGAGAAACTAATTATTCAAAATTAGCCAAAGATAAAACAAATTATATCAATATTCTTCATAAGAATAATGTTGATGAATTATTATCAATGATCTCTAAACATACTTTATTTCAAAATACACCTGAAAATATAGAGAATAATTTACCAAGTAATATCTGCCCTTATTTAAAAAATAAAGAAAACTTGAGTAATCAGAAATTAGAAAACAGCAACAGTGATAAAATAATATCAAATCCAATATTTTCTTTACAAGAATGTAAGAAAAAGAATGAGGAATCAAAGAATAGTAATTCAAGAAAAATATATTCAAATGAAATTAAAAATCTAAATATGAATAATAATTCAATCTCTGACTCTTGGGGAACTGAGGAAAGTGCAACGGAACAATTTTGTTTAAATGGGCTTGATATTAGTGAAAATATTTATTCAAACAATATACAATTACTTACAGATATTCCCAACAATCTGAAAATCCAACCAGAGATTAACGAAGAAAAAACAGATGATATTGGCAGTTTAAATATGAATAAAAATAATCAATTTACTACTACTCAAGAAATTATTTCTGAAAAATCAGAAGATATCTGTTCTATAGATAAAAGAAAGTGGAAGAAAAATAATTCAGAAACTAATTCTATAATTTCAGAATCGTTACTTAAAAGTTCAAACCATTCTAATGATTTAAATAAAACTTGTATATGCACAATGCTAGCAATTATTCAAGACTATAGAAGTGAAGAAGAAGGTACTCTTAAAATAAAAAAAGGAGATTTAGTGACACTTCTAAAAACTGTTAATTCAGAATGGATGTGGGTTCGTTCTGCTGATGGCACTGAAGGTTACATTCCAAGTGTTTGTACGTCTCAAGTTGGGATATTTTAATATATATTGTATTTGTGGAAATATATATTTATAAAAAAGAGAGCTATAAATAATTTATTTCAAATATGGAAATGTTAATTTAATGTTTATATGTAATTTTAAATATAAAATATATATTATTGCAGTCTTTCAAGATATAAGGGATAAATAAAAATGCTTGTCTATAAATATTGCAATTTAAATATATTACATAGCAGACAATCAAATTTTTGTAATTTGAAACACATCACCAAACTTTTTGTGCACCAAAAAGTATTGCATATTAATAAAAAATTTAAAATTGTGAATCATCTGTTCTTAGATCTGCAATGAATAATGAAAAGTTAGAATTGTAGAATTAAAAATATTTTGTTATAATTTTAAAATTATTATGTTATATACAGAAATAAGTTGGAAAAAAGTAAAATAACTATTTAAAATAAATCATTACTGACTTCAAAATACAGAATCTCACAGTTAATATATAAAAATTTAATTTATTGAGAAAATTATGAAAATATAAGTGAAAAATCACGATACATGAAATTAGTACTGACATCAATTTTATGACTGGTTCCACCTGCACTAAGTACCTATAATTTAACAATGTATATTTTTGTAAAATTATTTTTTTATAAATTGTCTATTTTAAGAAAATATTATGTATTTACTTTTTGATTTGATTTAGCACAAACAGCAATGCTATATATTCCACTGGCTGATGTTGGTATCTCTGCTTTTATTTCTCCACCAAAACTCCAATGACAAACATATGGCTGAGAACCTCCAGAAATAATCTACTCAGATATGATTTAAACTTATAATTCATATTCTAGATTTATAGATAAGTTTAAATAATAAAGAATGACAAAAAGTTCTGCTTCATGATCAATAATAAAAATATTTGATGTAACAATTTATATTCTATTTAATTTTTATCTGTTATAAAAGGAAATAATAATGAATTTTGGTACTATACTCGACAACAACATCGGAAATCAGTATAGAGTCTATGGGAGTGAGTATTACCAACTTTTGTGATGGTATTAATTTGCACAGAACAGTCAATTTCAATGTAAAAGGTAACAGCATCAGTAAGAATGATGTTTATTTTTATGTAATCATGCCTATGGGTTTTCAGTTTTCAATTTCGAATAAACATTCAATGCACTTTGCTTTGTGTGACAGCTAATCATGCAGCCTTTCGAAAACGACTTAAAATTACAACTCTCTGCCATTTTAGAACACAGAAACATGGTTAGAAACATTTAGAGTGTGCAAAATTTCATTGCACATCTGATCATTGTATATATCATAGATACGCAGATAATTTACTATATGTTAAAATCATGTTAATATCATAATTTTAATTGAACCTTATAGCTTATTTATCAAAACTGTCATTATTTTATGGAAATTTACTGTAACATTGCAAATCATTTAGTTGACTATATCATCGGTGTAGAAATATAAATAAACTTCGGCTCTCCCATAGACTCAATACTGACTTCCGATGCTGTTGTCAAGTACAGTAATTGTAATACTGAAATTGCATAAGGTTCAAAAACAAATATAAAATTTTAAAATTACCCATATTAAATTTGTTTCTTTTCTGAATTTCTGGAGTAGTTATTAGTTTAAGATAATTATTTGATGTTTACGATCTCATTAAAGAAATTATATATGACTTTTTTGTGAATAAAATTGAAAAATAACTTGTTTATTTCAATTTCAACTTTTTAATGAATTTAAATAATTTAAAATGTTCAAAACGACAAAGATAACTCAGTGATACAGCACTATCTTAGTAAGATGGAATTTTATAGGTCACAAACTTCCAGTATTCAAAAATTTAGGCATGGGCTTATCTATAGAAAATTGTATATAATATTTTGAGTAAGACACTTTAAGGTTATAAATATATATGGTATATTTTTCTCCTAAAACTTTTTAATTTGTAACATCATAAACTAAGATCTTATTTTTATTTGTTTCTTATGTAATGTTTTAAAATATATAATTTGAAGAGGAAGGCAATAGCCTTTTTAAAGTCTTGAAACATGTTCAGTTAAGGTTTTTGAATTTAAAAATATTCTATTATTAAGAATTCTATCTAAGAACAATTTTTATGAATGTAGTGTTTAAATGTATTCTAATGTTTTGCATTTATTCTATTTGATGAATTTTTATTCAGTCAAATTCTAATTACAGTAATGTTTTCAGTTAAAAAATAAATAATCAATAACCTGATGATGGTTATTTTTTTAAGTGAAAATGTTACTGTAGTTAAAATTTGAATTAATAAAAATATTTTTACTGCTAATTGTGCTTGCTATATGGACTTATAATTTATGTAAGCACTATCTAATATTTGACAAAGTTTTACCTCCAAAATGGACATCTTTGGTCAAAGTTTAATACTCCAATGGCTGATCCTGTAGCTTATATGGTAGGGATGGCCAAAGTTTTAAATTCTGAGGGTGACACACTGCTAAAATTAATGACAATACTCTACCGGGACTATTGGCATTGATTATCAAAAGGGTGTCAGCCAGATGACTGTGAAGGAACTATGCTGTTCTTCTACCCTGGATGTGTGGATTATATTCCCAGATCTCATACTCTAGAATTTTTAAGAAGGATCTGGGTTGATTCATATTCATCACTTGATCCCAACAAGGATGTGGTGGTTCAAAGAGGGCATTGGAATGCCTTGCCACTTTGTATCTGCTGGGTAGAAAGTAGCATAAAGCCACAAAAATAAAAAATTATCATTTAATGGAAAAATAAAAAACAAAATAATGCATAATATATAGCATTACTGTGTATTTAAGCTAAATACACAGTAATGCTATTTGCACAATTTTTAACCTTTTGAGGTCTATTGCCATGTAGACATATCATGGAATTGAAATAAAAAACAATAAAAAAAGCATTTAAAAAATTAAACCCTGATTTAATTAGTGAACTATTGTGAATCAGTTTTTTATGCTTATTGGTTGAAAGTATATGCCCCCAATGATGGTTCTAAATTTTTTTTACGGAAGATGTCATGCATGAATGGATTCTGTTAGTTAATTTGGATTATTTTTTTAATCCCATCTTATTGATTCTGCATTCTATTATATTATATTAATTTTATGCTGGTTTTGAAATAAGATTATTTTTGAAATTTTAAATGAAAAGTGAATTTTCATATGATGAGCTCTAAAATTCTTAAAACTAAAAAAATATTATAATATAAATATATTGGTTAATTCTGCTAAAATAAATAATAATGTTTCTTAATCATTCATTTTTTTCTTTATTTTAATGCTCTTTAAGCAAAAAATGAAAAAAATCCGAATGTAAACACCTTCATGCTATTTAAAGGGGTGTGGCACTTTTATTATTTTATGGATGCCAATTGTTTTCATGGATATTATGACCAAGCCTACATTACTACATTGCATATGGTATTGGGTATAGTGTGTCAGTAAAGTATCTGTAAACCAATTAGAGCAAAGTAAAAAATATTATAGCTGTTATAAGAGGGGGACAATCTTCGTATATGTTGGATTTTTTTTATATAAATTTGAAAATTTATAAAAAATTAAAATAAAAATTATTGATATGAAGGAAAAACATACCAATAAATATATTAATAATAATGACAATATTTCAATAAATTTTATATTACTTTTCTACTAATTATACAGTATAACTTCATTAATGAAAAATTGCATATATTTTATTTTTTATCAATAATTTTTTTAAATATCGTCCAATTTTCTTCATTCATAGCTTGTTTTATTCAGAGAACTTGCCACAACAATATACATCTTTTTATACGAAAATAGCAATTATTTCATTGGATAGCTAAGATCTCATACAAAAATAAATCAAGTTTTAGTTAATCTCATATAAGGAATGAAAAGTTATAGGAAAAAAATTTGAAAAAAAAAAAAATATTCACATTGTTAGAATGAGAACAAAAAATGCAATATATAGATTTCAATTAAAATTGAAGAACAATGTCAAGCTGATTGTATATGATTTAGCTTCAATATAAAAACTAGCCCAGGCTTAAGTATGAAAGAACCCTTACCAACTGTTCCAGGGTCTAAAAACACACGAAACAGATGATACTAGAAGGTCAATGCCCTGTTTTAAAAACATCAACAAAATACCATCTGGTCCAGCAGACTTGATGCATTAATGTTTAGTGAATGGGCATATCCACTGTCTAATTACTCTTGTAAAAAAGATGATCCTCAATTAAAATAAATCCAGGAAAGTGTACTTGAAAGAATTCCTTCAACAAGTTCTTGAAAGTATTAGTCATTCTACCTTCTGGCAGTCTAATAGAACTAGCCTTCTAATAATTTCCTTGAACATTATTTTCATTAATTTGGATATGTCAAGTATTTTCTCAATTCTTGACAATATTTTTCCAGGAAGACCTCTTCATCCTATTAATAATTTTATTATAACAAAAGATAGGATTTCTGTGCATGTCCCATTCACTTGTCCATTTAACTTTATTAAAAAGCCTTCTAACAGTAAGTCAAAGACTGCTAAGCTGATTATTCCACTAAGGAACCTATCTTGATAAGCCAGCAATCTCAACCAGACAGTTCTGATGATAGGACAAGAGAAGTGCCTTTGAATTTGGTCAAAAGTCATATCTAAATTCATCATCAAGCAAAACTTACTCTGAATACTCCAAAGTTAAACCTTAAGATTCTTTTTAAAGAAAGTTCAAATTAGTTTTCCTTAGGTGTTTCTATATTACAGAAGTATCATACCTGTTAGATTGAAGAAGCAGATAGCTCATTATATAATTTCCAATCCTTAGATCAAAAACATTTTGATTCCCTAATGCTATGCCAATGACTTCCTTGTGTTTTTAACAAAAAGTTAGTATTTATTGGAATCTACAGTAAGTGTTCACAGCTCTTTGATGTCCTTATTTCCTCAAACTATATGACAAGAATTGCCATCAATGTCAACCAAATAAAACAAACTGATTTTGTTGACAAAACTTCATCAAATGCACAGAACTTTTGTTATTACTTCAGTTCATCCTTACCATAAGATTATTAAATTTCCAGTTTAAAAATTCTTATTGATAAAACATTTTATGTTATCTTTAAAAAAAGATGCAAGTATGAAGACCAGAAATAAAAGTAAATAACTTGTCTCTTTTACAGTGCTCTTATTCAAAAGCTTTTATAATACCAAGGCTTTTGAATAACAGCAAGGTTGTAAACAGCCCCTCATGATACTGACTAAAAAGGATAGATGCAGCTCTAGAGTGCTAGAGCTTGATTTGCAACAATCTTAAACTCATAATATAATGTCCAAAGACAGCATTAATCCATGCATCATCAATAACTGGTATATCTGAAAGCCCAACAGCACTCAGAATTCCCACTATTGCCAACAAACCCAAACAAATCCTGTCCTTTGCAAGAATAGTTATTTATGCAGACTTTGTATTAGGACCCATGAGTATCTTAAAGGACCCCAAATCCACCTCGATAGAGTATAAATCTGGCTGAAAACACAGAGTCCTATTTATAGGTCTACTTTTCTTAGAAGGAAGAATAAAACCTATAGATCTAGTCCTCTTACTCCATCAGAGATATCAGTAGAGGGCCCAGAGAAAGCTAATTGAGAAATGTGAAAGCCACTGTTAATACTACTTTACCTTTCAGTCCTAAGATATGGATAATTTGAAGAGTTACTATTCAAGGATTTGTTTTTAAGAATCTGTATGATTCTTAAAAACAAATCATTCTTCTAAAAAACTGGAAGAAGAAAAACAGTCAGCACCTATTATCCTCCAATACAGGTGGAAGGTCTTCAATTCTTCTGTCTTTTTCTAGTCTTCAACTGTTGTTATACATTGCTCTTACTACTTCAAGTAGTTGTTCGTTCACACCATATTCTCTCAGCACTTTCCATAGATTATTTTTATTCATTCTGCCATATGCCTTCTCAAGTTCTATAAAAGCACAGAATACTTTCTTCTTCATATGGATATACTTCTCCACAATCATACATATTGAGAGAAATCTGATCCACACATCCTCTTCCAATCATGAAGCCATACTGCACATTCCATACTTTCTCATCAGTCACCCTCTTCACTCTCTCAATCACCATCTTACCAAATACATTCTCAGCTACATTCAGCAAACTTATATCTGTATAATTCTTGCATTCAACTCTCTCATCCTTCCATTTGCAAATGTGACAATCACCAGATTTAGTCCAGCCACATCTTTCATCCAATACATTTTTATACAGGTACCATATCTACTTGACAATAAACTTCCCACCGTACTTCAACATCTCAACTGTGATTCCATCCATATTAGGACTCTTACCACACTTTTAATCTGCCAATTGTACTCATAACCTCTTCAGTGATTTCCTCATCATACTCATATGTATTTCTTATATTCGTCTTTATCTCCTCACTTTTGCTATCACCCCTTTCTCCAATAGATTTGTGAAACTAATAGAAATATTCTATCTATCAATTATCTAGATTCATTCCACTACATTCTACCATTTTTTATCTTTCACACCAATTACATCTATACCTTGTTCCCTTCTCAAATTTCTCATATACTTCCAGAACATTCTTTTATGCCCTTCAAAATCATTCTACAGTTTTTCATATCTTTCTCTTGCCACTCTCTCTTTACTCTCTTTCACTATCTTTCTCTTGCCACTCTCTCTTTACTCTCTTTCACTATCTTTTCATCTGACTTCACATTTCATTTAATATCCGCAAATATGCTTTCTTCTTCTCAGCCATTACATGTATCACCTCATCATTCCATCATGCATCACCATTCTATCTATTCTCACTTCACCAACCACTTCTCTTGCAGTACTTATTACATACTCCTTAAAATGTGTCTACATATTTTCCACATTGCATATATTCTCATCCATCTTCTTAAATATCTCTTGCTTCACATATATATCCTTCATTTTCACTCATTCATCCTAGGGAAGGTTATGTATGCAAGAGTTACGAGAGATGCAGAGTTCAGATCATAGATGGTGAACTGAACTCTGCATCTCTCATCATTCTTGTGTCCATAACCTTCTCACGAGTAATCATATTTGTACATGTTTTAACTAATGTGTGAATAAACCTCAAGCCAACAGAACATTTGTTAGTTGGCTGTTGTGAAAACAATAGAGATCTGCATGTGAACTTTAATATAAAAATGAGTGATTGAAATTTAGAGCAGTATGTTAACATCAAATTATTGTGAAAATCAGCAAAATTGCTATTGAAACATTAGAGCTGTTGAAAATGGTATATACAATATATACCATTGTACTGTTGTACAATATATACCATCCACAGTCAACTGTCTTTGCATGGCATAAGAGATTCAAAGATAGATGAGATGTGAACAATGACCCCAGAAGTGGGCAGCCAAAAACAAAAATTATGGACGCAAATGTGAACAGTGTGAGAGATTTGATATGGTCTGACAGACAATTAAGTGTATGATTAATGATTGATGCATTTCAAATAAATCAAGAAATAGTCAGGCTGATTTTAATTGAAGAATTGTCATATAAAAGATTTCTGTGAAAGATGAACAGAAGCAGTGGTAGCTTCAAGTTGAGATTAATCTTTCTTTAATAATATTTCTGACAGTAATTACAGGTGACAAAAATTCGATGTTTCCAGTATGATCCTGAAACAAAAGACCAGAGCATGTTGTGGAAATCCTTAAGTTCACTACACCTAAAGAAAGCATGCAAGTCATGTTTACAGTTCAAGATCATGTTGGTATTTCTTCGATCACAAGGGGATAGTCTATCATGAATTTATTGAACAGAGATAAATGATCAACCAACAATGCTATTTAGTGATGCTGAAAAAATTATGAGATTCTGTTCAGAGGAAAAGACCTGAATTATAAGCAGAGAAGTGGACATTTATCACAACAATGCATCAAGCCATAGTGTGCTCACCAGGAAAGAGTTTCTAGCCAAAAAATCAACTACAGAATTAGATGAACCTGTTTATTCATCCAATTTAGCCCCTATGATTTCTGGCTGTTCCAAAATTAGACTGTGCTAAAAGGATGAAGATTTTCTGACATTGCTGATATACAATATAATGTGATAAAGAAACTGAAGAGTATTCTAGAAAAAGAATTCCAAGCTATTTCCAGAAATAGGAACACCATCTATACAAAACTAAATAAATAAATAATTTTATTTATTTAGTTATGTATGATTGACAAGTATAGTCAATTCTACTTAATTGGGCCAGCCACTTTTTTGGGCCAAATCTAAAAGACTAAAAACCAAACTAATAACATAATTTAAACACTTAATTGGGACAACATTTCACTTAATTGAGACAGTAGCAGAAAAGGAATTTAGCAATTTTTGATATATTTTAGGGATTTATCAAAAACATGTCAACACTACGTACACTAATATTTGGCAACACTAGCATGATGCGAATCAGTTATCTATTGTATGCATCTGACAAATATCCATCTGCTTAAGCGTCTGCCATTACTATATACTGTACCTAACAATATTCATTTATAGTGTCGATTTTATTTAAAATTTTTAAATCTTTGCCTAGGCCAAGACTTTACACTTTCAAAAATAAAATTTTTTTGCTGGATAAAATTAAAAGCCAGCCATTTAATAGAAGCCATCATAGACTTGCTGATATAACTGATGTATTAAAATCTACCATAATGCGTTTCCTAACAAGAAAATCAAGTGCGTTAGGAGTGACCATTACAGAAAGAAATTCCAGTACTTGCTGATATAACTGATGTATTAAAATCTACCATAGTGCGTTTCCTAACAAGAAAATCAAGTGCGTTAGGAGTGACCATTACAGAAAGAAATTCCAGCAACATCAAAAAGAAAGTGTGATGGAAAGGATCCAGAAGTCGAAGAAGCATTAGATCAATTGATTTTCACAATGGAAAGGATTCAGAAGTCGAAGAAGCATTAGATCAATGGATTTCGATTGGGCATTACAGAAAGAAATTTCGGGAACATCCAAAAGAAAGCGTGATAAAAGAATCCAGAAGGTGAAGAAGCATTAGATCAATAGATTTCTATAGTAGATCCAGAAGTTGAAGAAGCATTAGATCAATGGATTTCTATAGTTAAGATACAAGTCGAAGAAGCATTAGATCAAATGGTTTTCTATAGTTAGCGGGCAAAAAAGCATTAGATCAATGGTTTTCTATAGTAAGCAGGCAAGGTGTGAGGAACATCCAAAAGAAAGCATGATGGAAAGGATTCAGAAGTCGAAGAAGGAAACATTCAAAAGAAAGCATGATGGAAAGGATCCAGAAGTCAAAGAAGCGCATTAGTCAAAAGAAAGCGTGATGGAAAGGATTCAGAAGTCGAAGAAGCATTAGAATCAATGTGGATTTCGTGATGCAAAGGATTCAGAAGTCGAAGAAGCATTAGATCAATGGATTTCTATAGTAGATCCAGAAGTCGAAGAAGCATTAGATCAATGGATTTCTATAGTTAGCAGCAAAGCATGAATATCAGGACCCATTTTCTGTATTTTTGTTTAATAAAGCATTAAAATAGATACCTAATTATTATTTTTTTACCTACTTATTTATTTACCTATACATTACATATTTTATTTTAGAATTTATTATTAGTTTGCTTAATTGGGGCAGACATTTAATTGGGCCAAAATGGATTAGTCCCAATTAAGCAGAATCGACTGTATTTATATTTAGTAAATTACTTGCCAGTCATACATATTAAAAATGAAATAAAAATAAAATATTTTAAATCGGTAGTATATGGCTAGAATATTTAAAAAACTGATTTATCATCATTATTTAAGGCCATGACACATTGAATGTGATGTGAAGTGAAGCATAAGAAAGCAACTTCGTGCAGTTATGTGTGTAAGTGTGTCTTGGATTAGCTTTTCCCATGCGGTTACTCGAGTTAATGTGCGTGGCTACATGAAAGGAGATGAAAAAGTTGATCAATCAGCACATGCAAACAATACGGTGTGGCAAGATGTGAAGGAAGCGATCAACCAATAGAAACGAATGTTTTATTAACTTGGAAAATGGCAAAAGTCAATCATGTGGTTGGGATTCAGATATAGAATTTGTTTTAGAAGTACAAAAAAAAAATGAGATATCATCTTTTTTTTGATCTTTTTTTTAATTTAATTTCATCTTTTTTTTTAATTTAATTTCATATATAGATATATATGATATGAAATTAAAATAACACCGAAAATATACGATCACTTCATTCTAATAACAAATCAATCACACTCCGCAAATGACCTCTATCGGCAAATCCATGAAACATGAGAAGTAACTCGACTGCAATGTAGACAGTGCAACACAAAACAAAGGATGCAAATTTTTCTGTCATCTTTGCTTCACTCTGCTTTGCTTTGTGTTCAGTGTGTCACGGCCTTTATATTTCAATTAAATTCATATATATTTCAAATTCAATTTCAGTTATATTTCAAAATGATTTATCATTATTATTTGGTATTACATTAAATACTATTCAGATAGAAAAATAATTTGTTAAAAGTTAAATTAATTTACTGCTTAGAAAGATTAAATAAGCATTAAAAATATCCAATTTTATTTTCATTAATTTTTCATTAAATAGTAAGCTAACACTTAAATATCTTTTAATAATCTAAAATTTTAACTAAATCTAGAAAATCATATTTTATTTATTTTACTGTGGTTAAAGCAATGCAAACAAACAATCTTGATTTTAAGAGAAGCTTATTTATAGGTAAATTAGCTAAGCAAATTGTATCCCTAAAATAATAATAACATATTCTTTTACCCATGAAGCAGAACTTTTGCTATGATATGTATAATTTTAAGAGTCATCAACTTACAACATCATCATGGAAAATAGCTACACTATTTGTAGCCTCTGGAGTATAAAGAGGTGTAGCAGGTGAAAGTGATCTGACATGCCATACACAGAGGGTTGGGCCTCCACCACAAACCTGAAAATAAAATTTTAAAGAAAATCATGTATTTTATTTAATTGAAAATAAACTTATATTCCTAGATTTTATCCAAATCAAATTTATGCGAATCGTTATAACAAATTATTAACATTATAAAATTATATGTTATATACATATTCTATTAACAATGAAGGAAATATGATGGGTGTGTAATAACTATCCTAATATGAAGCATATATTCAGTTACATCATAGTATGATATTTATTATAATACAAAATAACTATGCTATTGCTAACAACATTAACTATGCCAAAATAATGTCATAATCATTATAACAGTATTATTAATTTATATAAAACTGTATAATTGCACTATATACCGTATTACTTCGAATTTAAGCTGCACTGTTTATTCAAATTTTTAAGTCGTAAAATATGGGTGTGGCTTAAATTCAAATGAATATTTTAACATCTTATTTCTGCCGATCTCCAATATTCAGGTTTTTGCTTTACGAGTATTTTAACATCTTATTTCTCCCGATTCCCACTCCCTAACGATCGGGTTTTTGTTTTACGCTCTATGCGTGCACACAGTATTTACGACAATTGATAACAGTTTATTCAGTGGTCCCCCATTCGTACTTTTCTAATTTAATCCAGTTGCTGTTTGATAGTAGCTGTGTAGAATTGCGTCATATCTGGACATATTTTAATTATAAGAAAAATTACTATAATGGTGTTTATAACTGCTGATGGAAACAAATTGCCATCTTTTATTATTTTAAAACAAAAACTGTATCCAAGGAAAATTTTCCTAAGGGTGTTATAATTTGAGCACAAAAGAATGCATGAATGACAACAGAACTGATGAAAGATTAATTAGAACATGTTTCGGAGAAGATACCTGGTGCTATTTTAAAAGAAGATTCACAATAAATTAGGTAGCTTATTATATATGTTAGTATCTATTTAAGTAGATAAAAATGTTTCTTATTTTTAATACCTATTATAAAATCATTTTTTCCAATTCTCCAACTTTAAAATCCTACTGCGGCTTAAATTCGAAGTAATAGGGTATTAAATTATAAAATTAAATTTCTATAAATTACATGTCTATGAATGACAGATTAAATTTTTAAAATAAAAGACATTAGAAATGTTTGACTGATTTGAGTTATACCAAGTTACAATGATAGCTATTTTAGAGCCAATTACGGCCAAATAAACATTTGTAATAGGATCTGTCAGAGGATTAAATGATGGAGATCAATGGATTTGACTTGGATTAATAAACAGCTAGAATCGATCCTGGATCTTCCAAATGGAGATCCAGTATGTTTCCACATACCATATTGATTGTAGACGAGATCATTCTAATCAAGAAGTTAATATTAACATGTTCATTCATATACTGGATGTCCCAGACCACCCTTACACACCATTTGGAGTCCAGATGGCCACATGGTAATGTGTTACTACATGAACTTGCCACTACTTTTCATAAAATGCTGGACCTGGGTCTGGCATCTTATGAAAAGTTTTTTGGACTTCCAGCCAGACCCAGTGATCCCTGTTCTTTAACATTTGGCTCTCCACAGGCACAGATATAGAGATATAGGTGCAGCATATGATTGGAACTAGCCTTGATTCTTAGTAATCACAGTGATTGAAAAGGGGCATAAAAAATATAACAGAAAAACATTCATTTTTAAATGAAGTGAAGAAGTTTTATCAAATATTGCAAAAAGTTTGATCAGTAACTTGGATATGTCTATTGAATGGTGATGCATTAACATCTTTTACTGGCTGAAAATGGGCTATCCCTGCTGGGAGTTTAATTTTTAACAAAAATGATATTTTTAAACATGATAATTTATTAAACATATTTATTAATTTGGATTTGCGAGATGGTTTTGATATTGTGATAAACTGCTCTTGACATCACTAGATGCACTACATTTCAGTTCTGAATGTTCAATATCAATGACTGAAAATTTTACATTTTAATGAGTGGCAAGATACATTCCACTGCAATTTAAACTGAAGATTGGACAGGTACAGTGACATAATGATCTATCTAGTGATGTCTTATTCAAATGAAGAATCACACATGCTATTGATTTTGGGCAAATATAAAGATACATTTGCTGCAGCTGAAAGATTATGGTGTGAGCATTATACTCCTCATTCATGAAATGTTTTTTCATGTTTGACTGATCAAATCAAAACTGAAGGTGTTGTACAGCCTCATCATAAAAGAAATAGACAGATCCATCAATCACATAGAGATGGAAGAGCTGAGGATATTCTTGCATAAGTTGAAGTTAACTGTTGTGATTCCATAAGACACTGAGATAGAGATTCTGGTATTAGTTGTGACAGTATTTGGCACATTTTGAGAGATGCAAAGTTTCACCCTTACAAAATGTCCCTGCACCAAGCATTGAACTATGACGATTTCTGCCAGAGATTTGCATTTTGCAACTGGATTAGATAGCAGCCACTTTTTCACCATAAAGTTTTATGGTCTGACAAATGTACAATTAAAAGGGATGGATTTATCAATACCTGGAACTGTCATTATTGGTCACAACATAATCCTGGTTGGCTTAGAGAAGTGGATTATCAACATATATGGAAAGTAAATTTTTGGAGTGGCATTATTGGAAGTGAAATCATAGGTCCCATTTTTATTGAAGGAAATCTAAGTGGTGCTCAATATGCAACCTTGCTGGAGACAGATCTCTCTGTGTTGATAGATCTTCCTTTGCAATTACACTCATCTCATACATTGAGAGTTGCTTGTTGAATACTGAATATTATTTTCCCCAAGTGGATCAGCAAATATGGCCTGATCAATTATCCACCCCAATCACCTGATCTGACTGTTATGGATTTTTATTTGTAGGAAGGTTAAGACTCGGTGTACTGTGAATGTCCAACTATAAGAGATAATATGATTCATAGGAGAGCTGAAGAAATTCGATCCTTAAATGCAGATGAAATTCTTCAAACAACAAATTCCTTCTCAATCAGAGTTGATGCTTGCATTTCAGAGAATAGTGCTCACATTGAACCATAACTAGTTCAACCAGAAACACAACAAAAAGCAATGTCATGAATACATATTATTCCACAGTAGTGTAAAAGGACAGAATTACTATGTAGAAGAAGTACGAATATTTGTTAATTCAGCTTCAGTTCCAAGTAACTATCTAGCCTGTCAGCCCAGTCATGATGGGTGATACTCCAGACAAGCTGATTTCTACATAAAATCATTTGAACCACCAAATTCAGATAATAAAAAGAAAATAAATCAGTCCACCAAAAAATAATATCTTACTTTAAGGTCGGTTAATTTTAAATTAATAGCAAAACATTTAAAAAAATGATACATAAATTAATTTCTAGAAGAAAGCACTAAACTGCAGGTGTAAAACAAACAAAATAAATCTTTAATGCTACCATTTTTGATGCATTCGCATCATCTTCAGGCATAAAATAAATACAACACAATAAATTTTTAAATAAAAAGAATATGTGGTTCTAAGAACAATGCAAGTTACTATGGGAATGGAGAAATGGTAAACAAATACATAAATTAATTAAGGAGTACAAAATAAAATAACATAATAAATACAATTAAATACAAAATAAAAATAAAAAATAAAATAAATAAATAAACAACGTATTCTAATTAAATATAAGTTCGTTTTTGGACCATATGTGGGTCAACAATGCTGGGTTAAATCCACACATTGACCATATTGTTTCTAATAGGCCGTATTTTCTTACTGAAAGGGTTAAGTCTGATTTTCTAATACCACTTTGCTTCAAACATCAGTTTTAGCCAGGAGGTACTTCCAAGAGGCCGGTAATTCTTGTGCTGGTTTGTTAACATTCACTAGATTCTCTTTACTTTCATTAGCCTATATCTCCAAAGCTTCAGCTAAGATTGCATGTTCGTCTTTAATCAAAGTTTTTATTATTTCCGCCTTATCCCAATCTATCTGTATGTTATACTCCAATGCACGCATTGCGAGGGCCATGGTCATTCATCCATTATATACGTCTCTTCTATGCTCACTTAGTCTTTTATCCAGAGTTCTAGTGGTTACCCCAATGTATATTTCATCCATTTTTGTGTCATCATTTCTAAGTGGTATCTTATAGACATCTGACTTTTGTCTATGCTCTATCCTATCTTTTTCATTTCTTATTTGATTGAACAATGTGAGGAACCTTTTGAAGGCCATTCTTCTATCATTCTTCACTGTTAAATTCCTAACTAACTTAGAGTTTTTCATTGCAAATGAGACAGGCTGATACATAAATATTTATAATTCATAGGCAACAACTTTCCATTTACTAATCTTGACATGTACAAAAGTTCACAACTTGAAACTTTAACATAACACCAAAAGAAGAGTTGCCACCTTACGGATGGTATTTATCTTGCCCAAATAATTTACATAAAATTAAAAAAATGTTTTTTTATTAACATTATTTAAAAATCAATACAAATATTAAGATAATTTATAAATCAAATCACACATGTTGGTGTGGCTTGCTAATGCATTACCATGCAGCCATCTGTGTGATAATGCATGGACATTCCAAATGCATGTACAAGTGCTCTGGGACACTTGATATATCTCCAAAACAGTTCAAAATACAAGAATACCTCAAAGAGAGTGGTTGTGTTCTATGGGAATCAGAAACCCCCCATCTTGTCGGAGACGAAGAATTTAATGACAGTTTATAAAATACAGGATGTATTGAATTGCTCTATTGTCCTTTGTAATGTAATAAATCAAAGATGGGTTTACTTAGGTGATGTTTGAAGAATGATACCTGACACATCTAGAAGTTTCGAAAGTTAAAATAACAATCGTCCCGGGAAAGGTGAGAAAGGGGTCAGATGTATAAAAGAGCTGAGACAGAGGAGGTTGATGCTTTTTGCTGGGAACCTCGCTTTTGCTGAGCTATCATTTTTTGCCGGGCTTTTTGGTTCGAAGTCTTGTTTGGATTACCACTCTGTTCTCTGTTCTTCATTTCTCCGTCCTCCGCTAAATTGAAGGTGTGAATATTTTTGAAAACAGTTAAGGAGATCAATAAGATTTTCCTTGCCGTAAAATTAAATTGAAGCCTTCTTTAACAAGTGTTGATTGTGTGTAGTGTTTGGACTAAAGACTGTTTTTTTTTTTTTTTTTTTTTTTTTTTTTTTTTTTTTTTTTTTTTTTTTTTTTTTTTTTTTTTTTTTTTTTTTGTCTTCAATCAAGAGATACAGCTAAACAATTCTAGGTACCTCTTTATTTGTCAGAAATATGACTGTTGTAAAATTTGAATCTTTCTCTATTTGCATTTAATCAAGTAATAAAGAAGCTGTTGAATTTATTTTCAATGTTGTTCTCCATCTCAGTGTTTCAAGTTACTTCATTCGTCATCCATACCTCGTGCACTGTTCTTGACCGCTTTTAGGCTTAAAACCTGTAGTTTCCGAATTTCTGTTTCCAGCCGGAAACTCACAGTTCCAAAAAATTAGCATACTAAATCTGCACTAATCAGGGAATATATCACCACAATCTAGATACAAGGCTGGCTTATCGAATTTTCATGTTATCACCAGTAAGCTATAGGAAATGTTAAAAGAAGATTGTTTACTACTAGTTTTCTTTGCATTTATCAAATTATTTAAAAACGTTTTTTAAATAAAAAATATCAATTTAATAAATGTATTAAAATAATTATGATAAAATTATATTTTTATATTTGATTATATTGTCATTTTAAAAACAATAAGTATTTATATAGAAAAAATATTATACAAAATATTTTAACTTATTTAAATATTGCAGCTAAATTTTTTATTTTTACCAAATAATAGTAAAAAACAAATAAATATTTTATTGTTAAATTAAAAAAGAAGACACTTGAGATAAGGAAATATAAATTATTTCATTTTATTAAACAATACAAAACATTACTGTATATATAATTTTGCATAATTTATGTTATATACAATAATAGACAAAACAGATTATTACAAAATCCAATTTCCAAATTTTAATTTAAAAAATTTAGTTTTAAGTACAAAGTTTTTCATGTAAATATGCAATTTACTATTTTATCTATTTCTTTAATGTATTCAATTTCCTTGTTTTAATTATTTTTTAAAAAGATTCATTTTTAATCTTGTAGTAATTATTCAATAGTGTATTTGTGGAGGCCTTCAATAAAATTGTTAGTACTTTTTCAAGAGAACGATCATTCAGACCTATATCTCTATTCTACAATGAATCATTTTTTAAAATTATACCAGTAGTTATTTGTAATACTAAATATTTGATTTGAAACTTTAAAAAATTCATTCTCAAATTTCTCACTTATAATTTTTTTGAACAACAATATAATTATGCAGAACAGTACTTACAACAGCTTCTGTAGGAAATAATCTTTCTTGATCATTACTGTAAATCAATTTAAAATTTTTAGGTATATCTAAGGTTTTATTTTTAACTAAATATTCTCTACTGAATTCAAAATTAATATTTTTTAAAGCAGAGTGTGCAGAATATTTTGCTAAATAAGTTATGATTGCTAACTGTGGTTTACAATTTTTTTATATATCATCTGTTACAACAATTTTATAACAAATGTTATTATTTATCTCTTGTTCTATCTCAGAGTTTCTCTCTGCAAAATTGTCTACAGGAATAGAACCAATTGATGTGAATTTAGAGTTAATTTCATTATTGATGAAAATCAAAGTTTTTCTTTAATTTCAAAAATATTTCTAATTGATACATGATACTGAGCACCAGTAAGTAAACAATACTGTACAACATGCTTTTAAAAAATCTGTTTGAATTTTACCTGGAAGAAAATATTTCATTCCCAATTTTTCTTTATAGTAATCAGTTAGTTTAATAATGAATGTGTAAGACCAGTGGACAAACTTATACAAGAATTGGCCTATTTGTAGCAATACTTATACAAGATTTTGGCCTACACAATTTGGATAAGGACAGGCAACAGAGATTAACAGTTCATTAAATAATAACTTCCTTTAATTGAGAGAGATTTCTTACATAGATAAAAAGGAGCCCAACAATAATCATTGTGAGAGGATGATTACCTTTTTTTTTAATAGATTATTTCAAGTTCACAGTCCACAGTTTATAGTGAGAGTCCAAATTGAAGACTTCACACAATAAAAGAGGCAATAGTCCAAACAGCACTTCAAGCAAGGAACAAAAAAGAGTTTAATCTTGTATAACGTTTTCGGACCTTATTATGGTCCCTCCTCAGTACATGCTTCTTACTGACAAAGTTCTATCGGTCGAATATCATCATAGAACAAAGTTTAAACAAAATTCGATTATACGTTATACATTAAGATCGTTCTATCAATTTTGAATATTAGAACAATGAATTCAAAAGATTAATTAACATTAACAAACAAATAAGTAATAGTTTCTATAGTTAAATCAAAGAGGATAATTCTTTGTTCAGTGATGAAGGAAATGATTTTTCTTTCATTGGAACTGACATTTTTTTCTATTCCACTTGTGTCCCCAGCATAACTGTCTCTGGCAAACACAAAGTATTCAACAGTGGAGAAATGATTTTCTGTGTTGGAACTGACATCTCATCTCTTATACCGTTAAAGAGCTGAGTGAGTCCTGGGCAAAAATGAAGTGTTCTTCAGTGAAGGAAATAACCTTTCACATTGAAACACATCTCTTCTTTACTCCATCCTAGGACTGACTGAGTCCTGGGCAAATGATGCAATATTTTATTTCACCTTTTTGCTGGGGAAAGACAAAATGTTAATTTTTTTTTTTTTTCATTCTCAACTTTCACTCACATCTACACCTTTTAAATTCCTTATGATACCCACAAGTAATACAATATTTCGATCACCATACTCCTTGTTTACCATTAGATATTTTAGGTTACAGAGAACAAAAGTCTCTAGGCAGGATGGTACAATGTTTATCATTTATTTTCTCTCCTTTTAAGGTGTCACTCTCCCTTCAAATTCCTTTCTTAAAAAAATTTTCTTTATTTGATGTGAGGAGTGACACACTACATTTGACCTGAATTCCATATCCTCTACAAATGTATTGTTAATATCAATGCAGAATGTATCTTTTTTTGGAAAATGTACAGTATGATATTTTCAGTGATTTCAGTCTTGTAGTCACTATAAAATTTTTTTAATTTTAAACTTTTTCATCACAGGATTCATTGGTGAATGGATCATACATTGTATTTCTCAAGTATTTTTCTTTATTTGTGTTTTGGTATTTACAATATCTCACCATGTAGAAATTATATTAATGAACATTAATGTTTCATGATAATTTAATAAGATATGTTGTTGACCAAATTCTAAAAGATTAGTTGAAATATTTTTATTGAAAATTTGAAGAGAAAACTTTACATTCTGTTCCAAAGGAACCTAATTATCTTGCCAAATTCTATCCCTTGTAAATCTTAATGGAAATTTTAATGATTTGAAATAATTTAAATTAATTTTAGCACCATCTCATAATCAGAATATTTATTAATTATTAAATCAATGAGTGGCACCATTTATTCATTAATAATTAAACTAGAATTTTTAACTAATTTATCTGAAGAAAATATCCACCTTGGCGTGGGATCAAACCGGGGACTTTTGGGCTAATGTCACAATATCATAGTGCTTACATTCTGTTGCTTGGCCACAACGCTTTTCTCATTATTCCATATCTATATTTCAAAAGTTCATCATGAAGTCTTAATATATAACAACAATTACTTGTAATTGTTATTATATGCATAAAGTTAATGTGAAATTTACAAATATGCATGCATAAAGAAATGCATATGCATTTCAGATGCATTCTAGTGTGGGTGCATATGAAATTTGCCTGTGGGAGTCACATTGCCAACCCCTGATGTAAAGAAATTTTCTTATTCCAAAGACTTTTTAAGATAATTTTAAAGTTTCGATTAGAGTAATTTTATTTCACTATTGATTTTAGCATTTAGTCTATTTAAAAATTAGCATTGTACAGTCGGTTGCAGAAAGATCTGAACATCGTTCATAGGGGTAACATAAGAGGAAGTAGTATGGATTACAAAGTCTGGAAATTCCCAGCACAGTTACGGAGAAGTAAATGGACTCTTCTCGTTGCGGAGGAAACAGGGGACGGGTAGATTTCAGAGATGCGAAAATTTCAATGACGTAATTGACATGATTAAGTGCTATTATGCAATGTTTGCTGTATTCTTCCAGCACTTTGTTTTTACAAAACATTGAAAGACAATTTTAGTTTTGAATATTCTCCTTATAACTTTTAAGAACATAATATTGAATTTCATTACAAACTAGGTGAAATTTTATCGAAATTTGTATAAATTTAATAACAAAACATAAATAAGTCATCTAAATATATATGTCCCTGGAGTGATGTAAACTTTTAAAATTTAATTGTTCGTTCACAATTCGTCGAATAATTAAAACCGACAGAGAAATGAAATGTTTATATGCTGATAACGTTTAAAACTCTCATTTACTACATATTTAGTCGTCTAAAATTTATTATTTATTGTAACATAAACTGATTTTGAAATATTTAACATTTAATTTAATTATTTTCCAGGTAGATTTGGCCTATTAATTTTTTATACGCATCAGTGTTTGCTAGATATCAAGTAGTGACATGTTATATATGTTTTGTTTGTCTACAATATACACAGGACAACCTTTCCGGACAAGATCTTTGGAAATTATGTAAAATATTTATCCAGTCAGACAGACCCGTTAAAGTAACCGAGATCCGGACAAGATTTTTGGAAATTATGTAAAATATTTATCCAGTCAGACAGACCCGTTAAAATAACTGAGATCTTTTGCTCATCACTCAAACTGACTGTAATTTTAATTAGCAAACTAGAATACGTTGATAAACTGTTATGTAGTGTTATGATGAGTAAAATAAAAACAATAGGCATGTTAGGTATCAAACATAATTTACGTGCAAATATAGCGTAGCCCAGGGTTTCCCAAGGTGGGTTCCGTGAAATACATATTTAGGATTCCGCGAGACAAATTGCCATAATAGTAAAATAACACTTATTAACGGTTATTACACGTTAAATCTTAACGTGGCGGGTTTAAGGTTAGCGGTAGGTGCGGCGTTATGGCGAGGGTGCCACGACTAGTGAGAATTTCATTGAGGGTTCTGCGGAAAAAATAAGTTTGGAAACCCATGCAAAGCCTATATTTGGCCAGATAGAAATAAAAACGAGGCATTATAACATTTCAAGCACAATTTTTTATTTTATAGTTATAGGGCCTACTGGATACTTTCTGCCGACCAGAAAAAAAATCTGAAAATATAAAAGGTATATTTAGGAAAAGGCTTGCATATGAAAGAAAGTAAAGTATATGATAAGGTCGAAATCAAGCGCAACTCACCTAAAGCAATATCAATATTTTGTCCAGAATCCCCCGTTGTCTATTACACCTTGTATTCTATAAAAGTTGAAGGAAGGAGGAAAAGAGGACGACCCAAGAGAAGGTGGCAAGACATCGTGGATGACGATCTGAGATCAAAGGGTCTCAGAAGGGAATGGACAAAGGACAGAACGCAATGGAGAAAGCTCATTAAAAACAGAGACCCCATATAGAAATGGGAAGGAGCTCGATGATGATATTCTATTCTGTAAACTGTTTACCAAAATTTCGCAGGTATTTGTCAACCTGATCTCGTCCCAGGATTTGCAGATATTATTCCACAGTTCATCTTGGTTCTCAGCTGCATATATGGAACAATTCCGTGCTACCAATGCCCAAAGATTTTCTATCGGGTTCAGGTCTGGTGCTCTTGCTGGCCAATTCAATTCATGAAGAGTGCTCTGATGGACTAACCAATTTTTTGCTAACCGTGATGTATGTATTGGTGATCTGTCGTGTACGAAGGAAACAGCGTCGCCAAATAATGCGTGCACCGACGGGATACAGGCATTGATTGGCTGTCAGATTTCCGTCAATTCTTACCAATTCGCCAGGGCCAACTGCTGACATCCAACTCCAAACAGATAGAAAATATAAGTATTATGAATACAGCAACAAGTATAGCGTCTGTTACAAGTTAGAACAAATATCATTTATAAAATTGCCATCAATTTGAATTCGTCAATTGATAAAGAATGAGGTTTATATAATGATTCTATCTTTTTATTTTCAGTTTAAACCAATGCTTGAACTATATAATGAGCTAATGATAGCTAGCTGACATTGGCATAGGTAGGCCTAGAGATTAGCTATTAGGCTAACAGATTGGGTTGCCTGTGTATAATAACTTGCGAATATAATCACTATACAGACAGATTTCGAAAAGCAATGACAAGCGTAACTGGCGAGTTTGTTACAATCTAACTATATATCAGGGCTAACTAAAGAATTCGATATGATCTGTTGGAAAGCACTTAGATCCTGCATAAATGAGTGGGAGAAATATTTGTGCAATTCTTTCTGTTCTAAATATAAAATTGAAACGGGCGCGACGACAAAAAGCATTATCAATTCCGTTCCGATGATTGGTCGACAGAAAAAGCAACTGTGAGTATATCAGACATTGTGATTGGCGTCTTGTTTGTCACAGCAACCGACCACTGTATGACTGACAAGTGAGCGTATTTCAAACCGTCAGCCCCATCTCCTGGTTTTAACCTATCAACGGAATGGGCGTCAATATAAGTATTGGCGCGTGTATCGTCAACATCTAACCATCAGCTCGATGGGATCGATGGGACTAGAAGAAATCAAAGAAAGCGGTAGGGATAAAGAGCAGGCGTAACAGCCGGGTTCTCATCAGATTCACTAGAAAAAATCAAAGAAAGCGGTAGGGATAAAGAGCAGGCGTAACAGCCGGGTTCTCATCAGATTCGTTATAGTTCGGCCCGTCCCCACTGGTTCCGGATAACCGTTTCCTAAAATTTTGTCAGTTCGGGCGAATATGTTGTTTGGTTAAATATGCATATAGGGAAAAATATTACTAATAATAATTTAGGAGAAACTTTTTAATTTATAATTTTGTTGTTCTTTTATAAAAGACATATTAAGAAATAATAATTATTTCTAATGTTATACTTCCCGTGTAAACGAATAAAAACGAAATAAATGCTGCTGTTCCAACTTTTAGCGGTATGCTTTACATACGAAATCATGTAGGCAGTAAATTGGCTGTTAAAGTTTTCGAATCCCACCACTGGTTGACACACTGAAAATAGGCCCTATGAAAAACAAATTTTGTCCTCCTCAATGTTAGTACTGAAACAGAAAAGCTAATTCATAAAATAATTTATCTGAAGTGAGTAAATAATCTTACCTACGGAAAATCTGCCGCTTCTTCTCCCGTGCACATATTTAGCATCGTACCGAGTTCCTTTGGGCCGGTGCACCCACACCTCACCATTGTTATCGACACTAAAAGCCTTTTCGTCAGTAAAAATAACATTACTCCACTCCGTTTCCCCCCAATGCTGGTGCTGGTAAGAAAATCCTATGCGATCGACGATGTTATTAAGGGACAGTGTTTGCTTTTTTGCAGCCTTTCTCCCCGGTAGGCTGGCTTCTCTTAATCTGAAATAACCATGTTTCATACGGATTAATTTAAGAATGTGTATGCTCATTAATTAAAGCTAAAAATATTTAGCTGCCGCGCACTGAGCGGTAATTAACAATTCATTGCGAAGGGAAAGATGATTTTTATAACTTAATTTGTTCATCTAAACGCAATCAGTACATTTTTATCGGCGCTATAAGTAACAGAAAAAAATTTATTGTCCTCTAAAGAAAACTGTGGCATGCAGTAAATTACAAATCGGAGTTTAGGCAATTAAAATGACTTAGGCTTCCTTATAAAATATCAGAACTAGACCTAATAGGTAATTAACAATTCATTTCAAAGGGAAAGATGATTTTATAACTTAATTCGTTCATCTATACACAATCAATACATTTTAATTGGTGCTAAAAATAACAGAGAAAAAATTTATTGTCCTCTAAAGAAAACTGTAGCATACAGTAAATTACAAATCGAGGAGTTTAGGCAATTAAAATGACTTAGGCTTCCTTATAAAATATCAGAACTCGACCTAATATCGTTAGGCACACACTTCAGTTACTAATAATAACGTAGTAACTGGTGTATTCAGTAGATATGACAGCGTTAGTATACAGCTTCTATTATATTACAGTTTGCAATTGTGTTAATTAGGCTATAATAACATTTCTTTAAAGCTTATTCAGTTCATTAATAAAAGTGAAATTACTTACCTTCTTCGCGCAGTGTCTAAAGAAACAGGCAATGCCATTTCGCTCAAAATGGATTTGGCCGGTCTAAATGGGTTTTCACGGCTCAGACGCGCTATTTCCTCATCCTCCTGACAACTGGTCGCTCGTGGGTGACCCGGAGACTTCTTTGGCGACACCGTCCCAGTCTCCTCGAAATGTTTTAAAATTCCGTAAATTGTGCTCCTGCTGATGTTAAGCATCTTTGATATTTCTTTCACAGACACCCCATTTTGCCTGTGGTGAATAATTAATAATCTTATATTCTTTGGGGTTGTCGGTGTGGGTGACATGTTAATTTTTTTTTCTTTCGTGTTGACATAATAATTTTTCGGACTTCAACAACTTATTGTCTGATTCGGCTTATTAAAGTGCACCTGAGTATGCAGATTATTGCTGCTAATTCAGTCATTGCCTAGTAATTTTATATCCCTAATTTGCTACATTATTATTTTTTATGTTACCTAATGTATTTTTAAAACATAAAAGTAAAAGATAATCAAGGAAATAGTGTCCTGTCGTATAAATCTAAAACCCATTCAATGCTCCTTCCTACCCTCGTTGCTAAGCGACTGCCTGCATGATCGCTACCACGTTCTACTTACACCGATCTACTGCTGGAGTAATTACGCGGTCCGTTTTTGCATATTGTAGGAAAGCCCAACCGTTTCCGCTAATGTTCGGATCTTTCTGCAACCAATTGTACTCAATAACAGCCCGGATGATCTCCCACCATCCTGGAGGTGGGTGGACTCAATCAATCAATCAATCAATCCTAGCCGTTCAATCGTGTCCGATTCTTGGCTATTCTATGGGGTCATGTCCCTCCATGTCTTCCTATCCCTGACCAATTCCCACAGTTCCTTGATGTTCTTGCCCATGTGTTCTTCTTGATTGTATCCAGCCAACGGGTTTTCGGACTTCCTCTAGGTCTTGTTCCGCTCTTCCCCAGCATCACATCCTTCTCCAGCGAGTTGGCCCGTATCACATGACCGAAAAAAGTCAGCTTCTGCCTGGTGATCTTGCCTTCCAGAGAAAAATCGGGATTGATGTGCTCCAAGACTGCTTTATTGGTGACCCTCGCTGTCCAGGGGATCCTCAGGAGTCTTCTCCAGCACTACAGTTCGAACGCGTCAATCTTTCTCCTGTCTGCCTTTGTTAGGATCCAGGTCTCACACCCGTAGTTAGCAATGGGAAATACAATGCCGGTGACCAGTCTGCGCTTGGTGGTGATTGAGACATCCTTAAACCTCCAAATTGGGTCCATATTGACCATCGCTGTGCGCCCGAGGGCGATTCTTCGTGCGATTTCGGGGCGCCAGTCGCCATTGCAGTCTACCTTGGAGCCCAGGAAGATGAAGCTGTCGACCACCTCGATCTCCTCATTGTTGATCTTTATATGGACTTCCTTCCTTGAAAGTGGTCATAATTTTTGTTTTCTTGATGTTCAACTGAAGTCCCATCTTCTTTTTCATTTTTTAGCTTCATGATCATCCGCCTCAGGTCCTTCTCGCTTTCTGCCAGAAAGGTCATGTCATCAGCAAACCTGAGGCTGCTTATTGTCCGACCCCCAATCTTCACCCCCATTTCGGATTCCTCCAGGTCCAGTTTCCGCATGATCACCTCAGCGTAGAGATTGAAGATAAATGGGGAGAGGGTGCAGCCCTGTCTGGTATCTTTCTTGATCTTGAACCAATCTATCTCCATATTTGGTTCTCACAGTAGCTTCCTGGTTCTGGTAGAGTGATCTGATCAATCTGATCAGGTGTTCTGGCACTCCCAGTTCCCGCAGGGCGACCCAAAGCTTGCTATGCTCCACGCAATCGAATGCCTTGGTGTAGTCGATGAAGCACATAAAGAGCTTCTTTTGGTATTCTCTGGCCTTCTCCATGATCCATCTAAGGATCGCAATGTGATCGCGGGTCCCCCGACCCCGCCTGAATCCCGCTTGGACGTCTGGTAGTTCCTGATCAATGACGTTGCCCAGTTACTTCTGAATGACCTTCAATAGAATCTTGCTAGCGTGTGTTATGAGGGCAATGGTTTCCATAGTTGGTGCAGTCCCTTGTGTCTCCTTTTTGGTATGGGGATGAAAACTGACCGCCTCCAATCAGCTGGCCACCTGCAGGATTTCCAAATTTGCTGACAAAGAGCCGTCAAGGCAGCTCTTGGGATTGGCCTGAGCAGTTCGGCAGGGTGCATCGATGCCAGGCGCCTTGTTGCTTGGTAGCTGACGCATTGCCTACTCCACTTCGCTCTCAAGAACATCTGGTTCTTGAAGTCCCTGGTCTATCTGATCTTCATTCTGTTGATCGTCAACGGAAGTGTACAGGTCTTCAGTATATTCTCGCCATCTCTCCTTGATATCTTGCTGGTTAGTCAGTTCGTTGCCATGGCGATCTTTGATGGTTGATTGTCGGGCTGAGAAGGAAGTTTTCACCTGTTTCACTGTGGCGAATAATTCTCGGGTTCGGCCATTCCTGAAAGCTTCTATTAAATATTTGAGAATTCTACCAAATTTCGGAATGGATATATCGTCGTAAGCGAAAAAAATTATTTAACTTCGTAAAGGTAAGTCATAGCTTATTTAAATTCATTGCATTCAATTCGGAATGATAAGATACGTCTAAAATCATTTAAAATATCCAATTATCTATAAAAGTTTTGTAGAAAATCGTAAGGAAACGTGATTTCAAGCTCCATAACTTGAGAACGGGGCTTTTGTCTCTTATGGGACCTTCACCAATGAACTCAGGAGCCTTTAATTAGGGGGTAAGATAAAGGGGTGTCGAAATTCCGCTGGGATTTTTAATACTCTTGTATCGAACTGGTTGAGCTATATGACTGATCAATCACCAAAACAGTCAACTTTTATTTTCACCAATTTTTCACCCATCAGCTATTATCATTTACCTAAATCAAATAGTTTAGCCCTCTTAAAGTGGCTCCCCCTTTCATGAACTAGAGGGACTAATAGTTTAGCCCTCTCAAAGTGGCTCCCCCTTTCATGAACTAGAGGGACTACAGAATTTTTCTCGTCAGAGCCAAACTATACAGAGAAATAAATTGTGGGAAATATTAATCAAGCATTTCCAATGTTACCTTATCACATTCGCCAGCCACAATTTCTTTGTTGCCAATGGCGAGCTGGCAACTGTTATTTCGAGCCCTGATTATAATGGTCATATGAAATAATATAGACAATCTTTTATGTGTGTATGAGACAGATAACTGAGATTCTGCAGTGACTGTTTTTATATTTATAGCCTTTAGTTATTTTAGAAATAACATGCTGAAATTAATACTAATTTGGAAAAGATCAAAATATATATTAAATTCCAAAAGAACTAGGATCAGTTTTGTGACTTTTAGTTGAAATATATTAATAATTAATTTAAAGATAAAAAATCTATCCAATAATAATTTATAATTTAGTATTTATTTGCATCTGGATTGCACTTTACACTCTTTATCATGTTTGAAAAGAATGGTATGGCTCAGATTAAAGATACACGGATGTGATATCCAGTTTTTCTTATGGGGGAAAACCATTCACACGATTGCAACATATCCTCCACTTATGGTCAACAGGGTTATGATCGTAAACAACATATATTCACAATGACATAGATTGAAAAGTACGTGATTTATTCATGTTGGAATTTCATTATTAGTAAGGATAAATTCAATTAGGAATGAATAAATTTTTATTTAATTAAATAATTCAAGAAATGTTAACCATAAAAATATCTTTCAAATTTTGGAGTTGAAAATGACAACTAAAGTCAGCTGATTAGTTTATCAAAGTCTTCACTTCAAACCCTAACACTCTAACAACAAAAATGATATTGCTTTAATGTGTAAATATTTAAATAATTCAATATTTTTTTTATAGATGTTTAGTATAATTCAAATTCAGCAGTAGTGAGCCCCATTAGTTACATAAATTAAGAAATTAAATATAACTAAAGTTACACTTAACACTGATTTATTATTTTTAAGATTTTGTGTGTACATGTAATTTAAAATTGCAGATGACTAACTATAATCAGTTTTTGGCTTTACTTTTTTGATTTACTGTCTTTCAGATTATCATTTCTCTATTTAACTGTATGAAATATTTTGATTATAGTAAATAATTCCAGTACATTTGTCAATTGTCTATATATCCAGTGAACCAGTTGTGAGATGTATAATTAAGAAATACTCCACTAGCCTTGCTTTCATACTAAATGAAATAACTTATTGATGACTTTATCTGAAATTTTTTCATATTCCAGAAGAAATGCATCAGCTGGCACTATTAAGATCAGCTGCACCCATGCATCAGCTGGCACTATTAAAGATTCCATTTCACCTGATTCACTATATTCCTTCCATAAAAAATATTTGATTATCATGAGAAAATTGTTTTTAAGAAATATTTCTTTGCAATTTAAACAGTTATGAGCCAAAATTATTTTTTTTAATGATATAGCCAGCTATATACACAAGGACATTTTTCGTCTGGTAGGATGATTGTTATTGAATTAAGTTCTCCATCAAAATGTTTGTTTTGCAAGTATGAAGATTCATTCATTATAATTTTTCAATTTCTACCAATCCTAATAATAATTTATTTACATCATTTTGACAATTTGCATGTTCATTAGATTTCAATAAAGAATTTGCCGTGACATTTTAAATGATTGTCTAAATTGCCAAAGATTAGAATTGTCTTGGAAACCAAGGTGGTTTCCGAGACAATAAAAGATAATGCATTTTTGAGACAATCCTGATTAACTTTCTTATTAACAAGAAGATTTAAACTGAAGTTATCATGGAGATATTTCCAGATTTCAATTAAAGCTTTCAGACTTAACATTCACACTTCAATGCATATAATTTTTCCAGCATTAACAATTTTCAGTTTTAAAATCATTTCCATAGATTGTTCCAAAATTTTTGTTATTTGTGGCTGATATGGATTTCCTATTATTCTTCTTTATCATTTAAATTATTGAAAGTGCATATATCAAATAATTTGGTCAATTTTCTGAACAAAAGTTGCACTATGAATGGTTCCAAAATGTTTTAAAGAAAAAATATATATAATACAGTTGAACTTGGTTATAACTACATCACGAGAATAGTAACATATGTCGCTATAACCAATATGTCGCTCTAACCGTAAGTAGGCCTAAATATTATTTCCGTATATCCTTAAGCCTAATTGCCGTACTGCATTCTCATTCACAATAAAAATCTGTACACACCATTTATTATTTATTTATTTACCTATTAACAAAAGAAAAATACAGAAATACAATACTGTACAATAGAATTTTATTATACAGTAATTATGATCTTATACAATGAACAAAAATGAAGTGAAACGTATATTAAGCAAAGAAATCAATGATTTTTTTTTTGTTTTACACGTCTTTGTAAATACTGCTTTTCCAAAT
This sequence comes from Olivierus martensii, assembly GCA_000484575.1. NCBI lineage: Eukaryota > Metazoa > Arthropoda > Arachnida > Scorpiones > Buthidae > Olivierus > Olivierus martensii. The sequence continues at coordinate 50,108 of AYEL01080586.1, forward strand.
CTTTTTCGATCGTCTTTATTGCACCAATATTTTCATTTCCTTGGGAATCTGCCTCGTAAAATCGGTTAATAATTGTGTTTGAAGTATGTATGATCGACTACAACTTCTAAAGAGCATGATTTCGATTGGAGGATATGGAAATATCTGAAAATAATTGTTTAAGTTTTAATAATTAATATAACGTAATCTCCAATATTTTAAAATTAATTTTTTTCTCCGGTTTTCATTTTGTTTTTCTATGTCAGAGGTTCAAAACCTGGGATACCGGTATCCCCTGGGGTACGTGATTAGCAGGTAAATAAATATATTATGCTACTAATATATTCCAAAAATAGTTATGTTATCGGCATTTCCTCGCTATTCCAGTGAGATTGCAGACTATTTTTTCCTCACTGCAAGATCCAAAAACTCTAAATGCCTAATTAAGATTGAAGGTAGCTAATGAATTTGCCCGATTACCACCCCTCGAGGCTTGCCTCCGTGGCATTTGCATATTCTACGCATGTGCATGGTGCCCTCTCGAGGGGAGCCCGTCTTGAAGTAGCGAGAGGGCTTGTGCCGGTAGGCACTATGTCTGTATCTGTGCAACCACAGCCGGGCCGATAAGGTCATAATGTCTGGGTACACTAAGAGACTCCCAGTGGGGATGGCATTTTTCCAAGAATCCCCGGATCGGAAGAAGGTGCACATGCAGATCGCACGCCGGTGTCCTCAGGGCACATCCCCCGGTCGGGCCTGGGAAACCCGTACCCGAGATGTGGGGAGATTGGTTGAAATCCGTTCAGTTCTTTCGGGCCTCGATTGACTTTCTGCAGAGAAGCCCAGCGGTGTCGGGCAGAACGCGGCTTGGTCATCCGGGTATTGCTGACAGTGTCCCACGTGAAGAAATTCTTTCTGATTCGGTAGAGCCGGCTGCTACCCACCCTCGTCGGTGGGCGCTCTGTATTTCGCCGATCGACCGCCCAAGTCCCTGGGGTTCGGGATTAAGAATCGGCCCGACTATGCCCTGCGTGAGATACGAGTCCTTTCCAAAGGTCCCAAATCCCAAGGTGGCGTATATCTTGCCGATGGGATGAATGGTGGAGGGATAGAAGCCATAACGGTGCCCACCCGAAAGCTTATCGCACTCGGGCTGTAGGGGATTTCATCCCAGACCAGGGTAAGCTTGCTTCCCTAGGGAATCACAAAACCTTGTGGAGTTGACCCGTACGATGTTCGGCTTCCGGCATGGCATCTGAGCCCGGGCAATATACGGCGTCGGGCGATATCGTCTCTATGGTGGCCCATCAATCATATCTGACAGTGAGCTGCATCAGGGATCAAAACGGGAGAGCCCTTTCCAAGAGGGGAAGGTGCCCGCTTTGGGTTTCCATTGCGTGTTCCACCCCGCCGTAGGGAATATCAGTTTAGATTCTGTTCGCTTGGCGGATCCGGCTTTCATCGGTCTTCCGTCGGGCTGCTGTGTTTACGCGGCGGTTTTGCCTGACATTTGTGATCTCCCGTAATTGGTGGATCGGTAACAAATCCGCTCAGTCTCTTTGTTTGCTCTCAGTAAGGAAAGATTCGGACTTTACCGTCCTTCCGGCCTATTGTCGGCGTTTTTTTCGTTGCGACAGCGCCTGAGTAAGATGTTCTATGAACACACAGTAGCAAATCAGCCTCTTTATATTTCCGCTTCCTCTGTGGACGGAGGCGATACTCGGCAATGTAAAGGTCGCTTCGGCGACACAGTGCAGGAGTCACGGATACGGCGGTCTTACCCCTAGGCCTGGCAAACCTGAGCGAGTCTGCCGTATACGTATTCCGTTCGCTTCGTGGACCAAGAGGTGGCAGGCGAGTTCGCACCCGAGTGGCAGGCAATGATTAAGCCCAGATTATTCTCGCAGACGTGAAATATCCTGTATTATCCACGTAGGTGGAGAGGGGAGCGGCCTTTTCACCGGTATCAGAATACAAAATGAGCCATATGCATAGGGTACTGAATAATTTACTAAAAGCCAAGAGGTACAGAGGCCGTATTGGCTTTTAGGAGCCAAAAGGATTGAGAATCCCTACTTTTTGTCTTATTCTGGGAAATCTTTTTAAGTGAATGTTTAATGAATTTTTTGTTTATCAGTTTATATCCTTAAACAAATTTTATATTTATGCCAGATGAAAAATATCTCCCGTTAATTAGCGTGACAGCTATCGAACATATGCAGGTTACAATAATATTTTAGCATTGTAGTCCATCATGTTGTAAGCGATATCCATGAATGTATTGAATACAAAGCTTTTAATTGAAATATTTATTAACATTAAATCGTAAAAATGTATTTAAAAATTATTAAAAAATATAAAATATTTTTAATGAATGAACCAAACAAAATTTTTATGTGGTTCTATATTATGTAATTCAATATACAGTACTTACGATTTTCTTTTCAGTGTGAAAATGGACTGAGAAGCTGGAATAAGAACATGATTTTTCAACTGATTGTAATCGTTAATTTTGAGATAATTTTCTGATCTAATTTTTTCGCAAATCGGTTTTCCATCTTCATATTTTTCATGCACTTCTACATCTTTCATGTTAAACGAAATTCCTAGTTTTGTGTAATTTTCTCCCTTGAAATAATGTTTAGCTGGTTCGACATAATATACATTCTTAAACGCGTATATTATTCCTGTAAACACGTCATATTCCATAAATCCGATAAATATCACACTCGATAACTCATACGATTTATAAAAAGGAGAAATTGGAACATTTCGAAGATTCGTTTTCATTATTTTCTTATTTCGATGAATAAATACTTTTGCTTCCGAAGTAAAGACGAACTGATTTCTTTCGAGATAAGTGCTATAAAGTATCGTCGAATTGCCTTTTAAAATTATGAGTTTTATCATGCCAGATGAAATTTCATATTTAATGAAGTGATAGGTTTTCAATTTATACATACTTGATTCATTAGAAGTCATGCGGTCAAAATTATGATAAATATACACATATATTATGACAACGAATACATAAGAAAATATTTGCATTTTGAAACATTCTATATGAACGTTGTTCGAAACTGGTATTCTTATATTTAGTTAAAAAATAGAATATTCAATTTGAAATTTAAATATTCGTTTGACATTATACATGCTGGCAAGTCATTTTTTATTTTATGATTCTAATATTTTCATCTACAAAATTTTGCAAAAGTTTATAGTTTAAAAAGAGTTTTTTCTAATAATAAAATTAAACAGGAAATTTTATTTTACACCAATTATGGCAAATTTATACGATTTCACATATAATAAAGAAACAAATCACTTGACGAAGAAACAGATCCTCAGGAAAATATGCTGCACAGCGCCGGATCTAGATATTTTGTCACCTGAGGCAAATTAGAAAATGGCGCCATCTCTCCTCTTCACTGACGCACATTAATACATAAACATACATAATACTCTGGAACCGGGAATGTAATAATAACTGATAAATAGTCCGGCCGGATGGCCGCGTGGTAAAGCTATGGCTTACCACTTTGGAGGATCCGGGTTAAATTCAGATCCCACACCTTCAGTTTTTCAGGAGGGGTCTGGTCCCAACCCGTTCAACCCCATCTTTCAACATCCAGCTAACTCTATCATGGGTGTAGGCCAGCCTGTGATGGGCTCTCTAAATGGCCGCCGCCAGATACAGAATATCCCATGAGGACATGGCGGCTTAAACATACAAACCTAACCTAACCAGATACACAGTCATTGTGAAACACAAAAAAACTTTAGTCATTTTTTCAAAGCAACAAATAGTTAACAAAATACTGCCAAAAATAAATTTATAATAGATATAATAATAAATATGAAGTATAGTTTGATTCTTCTTGCTTTAAACCACGCAAAATCATTAATAATTGTTTATCAATTAATCAATATTTAATTAGTATTCGTTTCTCTCTTCCTTGGAAAGTATTATGCGTTAGAAAAATGCACTATTATGTCTCCGTAGACCAGCCGGTCTACGGAGACATAATACATCAGGAAATATTGTCAGGATAAATATAATTAAACTTCACCATCCGGCTCCCCTCCTGGGTGTGTGTGCAGCCCGTGGTTGGAACTGGCACCGCCTCCTTAGTAATCTCCTTGATTGGAAAGGGGGGCGTAAATATGCAAATATATATATAATTAAGCTTCTGTGTGAAATTGCAACTGCATTTTCGCGCCCCTCAATTACTTGCCTCAGCCTAGATCCAGCGCTGGTATTGCATATGCTTTTCTTTCCAAGGAAACTATGGTTAATTGAACAATATTGTTAAATTAATCAAATTTTTCAAATTTTTTAATATTGTAGTTGAGATACAGTAATCTACATTAATTAATCTTGCATAATTGTATATATACAACTTTCCGTAAACCCATAAAAGTTTGCAAGCACCGTGAGGCGATCGGCGGAATGGCTGGATTATGTGCACGGAAGACACGTGCAATATGTGTTGTTTAACGCGAATATCTCGGACCCTGCACCAGATAGGAGGGCAGTTATTTTCGAAAACTAACATACGGTCGTAGTACTCTCCATAAGTGCTCTTTTCAGAGAGGGCGCCAATACGAAAATTGCAATTGCACCGAATTTTTTAAAGCAATCTTAACATTAAAATATGTCTAATTTCTATTATTTTTGTGTATTTGACCTCGATTAAAATGAGAATATTAAATTTATATATATAGATATATATATATGTGTGTGTTTTGGAATATTTGTAATTGATTTAAGGATAAAATTGTAGATGGTCGCGTCGCGTCGAGCGCAACGACGCGCGGCGGTAAATTTCGTCTCGATGATCTTTCGCTCGCTCGTTAAATGAATATAAATAAAAATTATAAATTAAAAAAATCTAGTTTAGTTAACATCTGGGACTTTTTTTTTATCTGCATAGAATAGCCCAAAGTTTTCCAATGGTTAAATAACTTATTTAACTTGTGAAAGAAGAGGAAATTGATCTCTAAAGAAAACATCAAATGATTTTGTTTTAATAGGTTATAAGTTTGTGAAATATATAAAATACAATAATAAATATTAATGATGTATCTTAGTTATGACGTAAAGCCTATGAACCAATGAAATGTAAGAAATAAACACATGTTGTGTGGACTTGAGATTTGTTAGGTTATAAGTTTGTGAAATATATAAAATACAATAATAAATATTAATGATGTATCTTAGATGGTATACTGGAAATTGTCTCCCCCAAATTTGTTTCTTTATTACATTGTAGATATTTTGCAATCAAAATTAGAATCAAATTAAAATTTCAAATTTTGCAATATGTATTCCACTATATACAAAAATAATTCCCTTTATTTTTATATTTATTTTTATTATAGCATTAAACATAGATACAGGGTCCGGCAAAAAGATCTGATGGTTTTTAATTAAAAATAACGCACTTATTACAAAACCTTTAAACATGTTTATTTATGCAACATATTGGGGTACATGTGCCATTTAACAGACAGTAACACAAACCTTGAAAACAAAGTCTTAGGTTGTGAAGATGACGTCATCCAAGTGG
>AYEL01080587.1:0-12598 GCA_000484575.1 Olivierus martensii
GCTGGGATTTTTAATACTGTCGTATCGAACTGGTTGAGCTATATGATTGGTCAATCACCAAAACAGGCAACTTTTATTTTCACCAATTTTTCACCCATCAACTATTATCATTTACCTGAATCAAATGGTTTAACCCTCTCAAAGTGGCTCCCTCTTTCGTGAACTAGAAGGATTACAGAATTTTTCTTATCAGCTGGATTATACAGAAAAATAAATTGTGGGAAATATTAATCAGGCATTTCCAATGTTATCTTATCACACTCGCCAGCCACAATTTCTTAGTCGCCAATGGCGAGCTGAAGCCCCATAACTTCAGAACAGGGCTTTTGCTTCTCATGGGACCTTCACCAATGAACTCAGGAGCCTTTAATTAGGGGTAAGATAAAGGGGTGTCAAAATTCCGCTGGGATTTTTAATACTGTCGTATCGAACTGGTTGAGCTATATGATTGGTCAATCACCAAAACAGGCAACTTTTATTTTCATCAATTTTTCACCCATCAACTATTATCATTTACCTGAATCAAATGGTTTAACCCTCTCAAAGTGGCTCCCTCTTTCGTGAACTAGAAGGATTACAGAATTTTTCTTATCAGCTGGATTATACAGAAAAATAAATTGTGGGAAATATTAATCAGGCATTTCCAATGTTATCTTATCACACTCGCCAGCCACAATTTCTTAGTCGCCAATGGCGAGCTGGCAAGCGTTATTTCGAGCCATGGTTTTTATAACCAAGAAAAAAATAAGCACATGCATTATGCCTATATTTATGTCTATATTATATATCCCTTAATTTTTCCTTTTTCTATTTTTGATACTCTGCAGTATAAAAAGGAAGATTATATAAAAATTTTAACAAGATATTTATAAATATATCTTATTAGTGTAAATATAAGAAGAAAATGATGAAATTTTTATTAATTTTTACTTTTTAAACTCTAAAATAAAAATCATTTTATACAACATTCTCTACCAGAAGTCTGCCATCTTGTTTACAATTATAACATAACTAAGCACACTATGTTTACAATGCATTTTCTGCTGAAAAATTTCTTCTTATCAAGTACAGATATTTTAAAATGCAATTTTAAACTGCATTTGATATTTATAAAAATGTTTTTATTTCTTTTTATTTGTTTTCTTTTTTCAATTTGTTTAAAAAAAGAACATGATTTTTATTTCTTTTTTAAACAAATTGCATTATGAAAAATATTTTATTTTTTCCTTGGGGCAGGGCCAGCCTTATGGGTGGGTGAGCTGGGCAGTCACCCAGGGCTGCTAATAAGATGTGGCCATACATAAAACCCACAACTGAAAACTACATAGGAATTAAATTGAAAAATAAATAAACTTTTCTACAGAAATGTAGCTGCAATAAAAAAATATACATAATGCAGTAGGTAATCAACTACTGCTTTTTATCCAGGGCATTGATTAACATTCTGTTGGACCTGTCCATACATCTTTCTGCAATTTGATCTTATTCTACAACTTTTTGATACCATCTTATTCTACAGCTAACTTAAGAAAATAAATGTGTTGTTGTTTTTAAAACTAGATTACTAGAACTTTGACCACAGACCATTTTACAGAATGACTCAGATATCAAGTTAAATAGCAGAATAATTGTAACAACCATTCAACCTTTTGTGAATTATTTTCTTATGTTTAACTGAATAATCTTTTATATTTTAGCATCTATTTAGTTTTTTAGTTTATATGAAACTTTATAATTATATCCATAATTAATATATAAAAATTGCTTTGTTACTACTACAAACTTATTCACTACTAGAAGCACTACACAGCAGGTGTAAAAACTATTTTTATTACTAATTGCTAACATTTTCAATGCAATTTTACATCCTCTTCTGGCATAGACAGAATAGAACTGTTCTGTTTATTCTTGAAGAGGATGTAAAATTGCATCGAAAACGTTAGCAATTAGTAATAAAAATAGTTTTTACACCTGCTGTGTAGTGCTTCTAGTAGTGAATAACTTTATAATTATGTTAATATAAATATATTATTATGGAATTTGAATTAATTATATTAGTAAAATTGTTAGTTACATGATGGAAAGAGCTGTCCTGTAATCATTTATAACAATAGTTCTTAAACTTTCTCGAGCTGCAGCTCCCCTGTATATAGTATAGTCACTATACTGTACATGCTGCAAGTTATATGAAATAATTAAATATAAAAAATGACAATTGTAAAGAAAGGTTTCTATAAAATTTCCATATTGTTTTAATGATAATATCATATTACATCCATAGAAATTTTATTTAAAGAAAATGTCATGTTTGTTACCAGCACACCCCTGAGGCCATTCAGCAGCCTGCTACTTTAAGAAGTACTGATTTATACAATGTCAAACATTACTTTAAAAATTAAGCAAAATTAAATATAGTGTAGAAATATCAAATATATAATTTTTTAAGAATTAAATCAAAATAATAGAATCCTTTTAAATTGTAAAAACTAACAAAAATCAACTGAGGAAAAGCTTAATTTTTGAATGACCTTTTTTAGTTGGGAAAAGGAATGGAATTTGCTCTTGATTGGTTGGCCCAACCAATCAAGCAACTTGATCAAAATCGATAAATGCCAACTAACGGATTTTTTTACATGCAAAAATTCACTAGTTGATTTGTGATCGACTTAGAGGAGAAATCTCAATGCTTAATGCTGATGAGCAGAATTTTGAATCTCAAGATTTGTTCAATTCACAGCAATCTAGTACAAGTTTCACTGCTAGTTTTACTGAAGACATACTACAATTAGCTGATTATATTGACATTATACAAGAGGCTTTTGCCAATATAATTTTACGTTCTATAAAAAACTTGTTTGATGATACAGAATAAGAAATATTTGAATCTCAGCTCAATTGGAGAAATTCATGACTGTTGCCGTTATCAATTAAAGATAACCAACATTTATTCTTTATAGACAGTGGACTGTTCCAATTAAGAGGGTATGATTACTCAAAGGAAGATCATGGATGCCATTTTTCTGATGATTTTTACAAAAGGAAGCTTCCAAATGGTGAGCATGCTAATTGTCATTGGCTTTTATATTCAAAATCAAAAAAATTCTGTATTTTGCTTTTCTTGCAAAGTATTTCTGAAAACAAAAACAAGCTCACTATTTTTGGGAGCAACAATTGGGAATATATGGCAAATGCTTTTATGTGAACACGAGTGTTCAGTTAAACATGTCAAAGGAATTAAGATTTGATTTGATTTATAAATGAGGTTAAAGCAGATATCTACTACTGATAAGAAAATGAAGTACTTAATTAATTGCAAGCGTGTGCTTTGGAATAATGTGCTGCAAAGAATTATTTCGATTGTTCAGTTATTTTGCACAAAGAAATTTAGCTTCTTGTGGCACTGTTGATTGCTTATTTGAGCCAAATAATGGAAATTTTCTTGGCTTGATTGAACTGCTAGGAAAATATGATTTAGTTTTGCAAGAACATCTACACTGTATTAAAAGTGATGAAATCCATGATCATTATTTAGAGAAGAGGATTCAAAATGAAATCATTCAGCTTATGGGCAATAAAGTGCTAGACAGCATTCTTGATAATGTATGAAATGCAAAATATTTTTATATTATTCTTGATTGTACTCCTGATGTAAGCTATCAAGAGCAAATGACAATGATTCTCTGTATTGTGAATATCTCCAAGACATTGCCATAAATAGTTGTGCATTTTGTTGGATATTTACCAGTTAAGAGTAGCACTGGTGAAAATTTGACAGATGTTTGTAAAAGCTTGAAGAACTAAATTTACATATTGAAAATTGTCACAGCCAAGGATATGATAATGGTGCAAATATGCATGGTTGTAATGCAGGAGTACAGAAACAAATATTGGATTTAAACCCCAAAGCATTTTTGTTCCTTGTGAATATCATAGTTTGAATTTAGTGCTTGGAGATATGGCTAAATCATCCATGCTGGCAATGACAAATTTTGATCTTTTGCAGCAAATATCAATATATTTGCTGTTTGCTGCATTAATGCAAAGATGGGCGATCTCAAAGAAACATGTCAAAAATTTACCGGTAACTGTTAAGTCAATTTCTGATATCCAATGGGAATGCCATGTTGACAATGTAAAAGTTGTTCATTATCAAGTTGGAGCTATATGATGCATTGATCGAGATTTCAGAATCATCTAATGATGCTAAAGTACGAATAGAAACAATATTATTAACAAAAGAAATCAGATCAGTTAGATTTTTGGTATCATTACTCATATGGTGTATGATCTTTCGGTACACATTAATATTATTGGCAAACTTATGCATACTGAAGACATGCAACCTGAAATGCCTAGGAGCAACAGCATCTTTCCTGAAATTGTACAAGGAAAGTGGTTTCAAATTAGCTCAATGTAATGTCAAAGAATTGGCAGAAAAACTTGAAATGACTTCATAGTGTTTGCAGATGAAGAGCTAAGACACAATTGGTTTATGAAAGTTGCGACAAATCTATCATCAATCCAAAAGAAAAGTTTTGAATTAAATTTTCTAAATCAAGCATTTGATGTCATTAAATAAATGATTTGATCAGATGAAAAACCATGCAGAACATTTTGAATTGCTCTACAATTATGAAAAATTAAATCAATGAATGAAAAAGAACTTATGAATGCCTGTAATAATTTAAATAACATGCTAATCATTTGGTTTGGATATTGATCCTACTGATTTGCAATCATAAATCAACATTCACTTAGGGGATTACGCAATCCAAATAACCCTAACTAGCCAAATTTCCCCTAGCTATAATTGAACTTTAATTTTTACTAATTTCCCTAAGTTCAATTAGTAAAAATTAAAGTTCAATTATTAAATAACAGATGGTGCCACCTTAACCTCAATTTAATTAATTAATTATTAATCCAACAGATGGTGGCACCATATCATAAATTAAAAATAATTATTAATTTGGCAGTTATTTCAAAAATAAATGACTAGGGGAAATTTGGCTAGTTAGGGTTATTTGGACCTATTGATTTGTGCAATGAACTAAAAATGTTCTGTAATTTTGTTCAGCAAAAAGTATGGTTATGAATGGCTTAAAATTTATTTACAAAAATAATTTACAACATATGTTTCTGAACATTTTTGTTGCCTTAAGAATTTTGCTAGCCTTGCCAATTACAGTAGCCTCAGGCAAATGCAATTTTTTCAAAAGTTGAAATTAATAAAAAGTTAATTTCAACTTTTGAAAAGATGTAATGTTTTTTTTACATTGCAAGAACGCTTGACTAGCTTAGCATTTGTGTCAATTGAAAATAGTTTTGAGTTATTGGATTATTTAGAGCTTATAAATGATTTTGCAACTATTAAAGCAAGAAAAGTTGTTTTTTAATTTATTTGTATTGTAAGTAATTGTTTTAATGGATGTAAGTTTTTATAACATATATTAAGTGCATAATAATAAGTGCTGTAATAATAAAATTATCTAAAACAAATGTTAGATGTGAATAACATAAGCAATAATTGTACTCCTTTTGTGCCAAAAATAGTTGGTCACCTTATATATACATTTTACTTGAAATTTAACGAAGGATATACTGTATTACTGTTCATATTTAACTCTTTTGGCTGATTGACAAAGATGATCTTCAAAGTTCTATATTTGATTTATTTTATTAAGTGTGGAAAAGTGAACGAATATGATATAATTAATAGGTTGTTTTGCATACAAAAAAATAAAATATTTAAGTATTTGGAAATTCTACCAAGCTTTGGAATGAATATATTGTCGTAGTGAAAAAATTAGGTAACTTCGTAAAGGTAAATCGTAACTTATTTAAATTGATTGAATTCGATTTGGAATGATAAGATATATCTAAAATCGTTTAAAATATCCGATTATCTATATACTAATTGTTTTGCAAAAATCTTAAAAAAAAAACTTAATTCCGAGCCCTATAACTTGAGAACGGTGCTTCGGCCCCATATGAGATCTTCACCATTGAACTCAGGACTGTTTAATTAGGGGATAAAGGGGAGGTCGAAATTCCACAAGAATTTTTTATTCTCGTCGTACCTAAATTTTTATTATATAGACTTTTATGTATAATGCATTAGGTTTAAAATAGCAAACACAACATATTCAACATAACACGTTATATACTGAATTGTAAGATTAATTTTAAAAAGTAATATGACTAAAAAAGTTACTATACATTTAGCCCACGTGATATGCTGTGATCATCTGATTTTAAAATACTCGCTACAGGTAAATTAATCAACCAATAAACACCCAATGAATAAGAGGAAACAACATCCTATAAAGCAGGGGTGGGCAATTATTTTCTGCCGCAGGCTGGATAAATAATCTTTAGGATCAAGTGGGCCGTAAAAATTGAAAAGTACTTAAGGGTGAATTTAACCTTACGACGCCATAATTATGTAATTATTAACTAATATAATTAAATTATTAATGGTAACATTAGGTATTAATTAATAAAAATTACTTTGACTTAAAATAACTACTCACATTCAAACAAGATTGATTCTCGCACAAACATATTGCTCTCACCCTCACATGGGACAAGAATAATGGTTGCGCCAATTATCTGCACACGTTCATGTTAATCTCGCTAACCTGCGTTTTGTGATACATATACTTTTCTTGTGTTACTTTCTTTGCTTTCGTTGGTATGCAAATAGTTCAAAAGCATCCGTAGAAACCATTTCTTTCATTAGAAACATTAGAAAATAATTCGTCTTACGAATTAATAAATTCAGATAATTTTCTTTATAGAAAACGTATTTTATTAAACTGATTGATTGCTAATAACCTATTATATCAGAATGTTACAAAATATTAGATACCTATGTAATTAATTTCATAAAAACAAATTTACAACTTAATGTGAATGGTGAAATTTACTATGTTCGTGGTTAATTATATCATCAAAATTTGGAGTAATCTCGCTAGTGTACATGTACACTGTACAAAGTATCCATTATTTTATTTTTTCTTTTCGACTAGAATTTTACGAATGTGGGCCTTGAAACTATAATGTGTTGTAGTTAATGCTGCGGGCCAGCTTTTGCCCACCCCTTGTTTAAGCTTCGAACCATGGATCCTGATTCGATCATTCTCGATAATAAAAAATATAAAATAATTAAAAAAAATTGAAAATATAATTTTCCTAAATCGCCAAGTCTTTTCTGATGTATTTAAAATTTTGCAAAGCACGAAAATCAACAGAGAAAAAAAAACCTTGCCATGCAGTCTGGAAGTAACTGTTCCCGTATGTGAAATATTTTAATGTTGGTTTCGCATTGTGACGTATGTAAATAGATAATTAAATTTCTGATTACATTATATTTATATAGAAAAACTTTTAACAAAATATTTCATTTTTAAATATTTTAATATATCATTTATCAGAATACAGATTTTTATGTAAGCTGTTTATTAAATTTTGAAGAATGATTTAACATGTTCCCATAGCAGCCATCTACTCCTTTTATTTATAGTAATAAATTTTGAAACTGTTTCTTAAAAAGTTTGTGAAAAATCGTTTAATTAAAATAGTGATGTTCAAAACCTTTTTTATTATGCGAGCTACTTTTCTATACTCCGGTAAGCTATTCAGCGACCTACTCCCTTATATACCGGTAGATCACGTTCTCCCAACCTGATATACAGGGCCGGTCTGAGAAAAAGCAGGGAACAATGCAAAGTTTTCGTGCGGGGCCTTTTAATAATAATAAAAACAGTTTCGAGTAAGTTTTATTCATTCGGAAGATTAATATTAAAAAATAGGGAACAATTTTAAATAAAAATGCAAAATGAAAGGCCGGGCTGAACTGCGCAGTGAATCACTTGATTACTAACGGAGTAATGTATCTCATTCGACGGCTAAATAGTAGATCACCTGCTGGTGGAAGACGCGTCGCATTGCATCAGGCAGCACAGCGTAATCTATATAGTAATATTGAATCCAGCAAAACATAATAAAATAATTTAATATATATTTTAATTGATAGAATTTTATAATTATTAAAATTAATTTCTGAATAAAAATTGGATATGTTTGGAGAAGTAAAAGCATCTATTTCATCAAACAATGATGAAACGTGATCACCTTCTGCTAAACAATAAGAAAATATGATCATCTCTTATAGAATAAACAAAAAATAAGTTCGTCTTTCAAAAAGGATAAAGAGACGAGAGGCGATATAGAGCAGAAAAGGTGAATCCATCCCGTCCCATCGGTGGTCGTCCGAAGTGGATTAGGGAAAGAAGAGATAAAAGAATAATGGAGGAATGACGTAATTTCTTATTTACTCTCTCTCAGTTATGATTTCCGGCTCAGGTATTCTCTCTCACGAAGTATGTTAATATTGTGTTTTATTTCCTTTTTTTGAATAAATATTATGTTGTTTGTTTTGAATGAGTATCCAAATCAATTATATCCTGGATCCCTGAGTCACTTACTCGCGACCTTATTCGAAAATATGTTAAAATTTATCGATATACATTTTTTTACTCCGCCATCCGCTGCGGGATTCTAATACTGGTGTCAAAAATGGGACTGTCGAATGATAAGACACAAGACACTAGTCTACGTTGCAGGACCCTCACAGCAGGTATTTTTAATGAACATAAATATGCTTCTCTGGAACATGATAAAGAGATCGATTAACATGAATATCTGGTTATATATAAAGACTCTTATCAGTTGATATATATTCATTAAAAAATGCGCTATATATGTGACACTGCGCTGCCGCATATGATCCGACACATCTTCCACCAGAGGGCAATCTACGATTTTGTCGAAATTTCAAATAAAATATTTTGGGACTTAACATTCCAATATAAAGTTAGCAAAGTTTCTCTTTCAATAAGTAATCTAATTAAATAATCATCAGATTATTTAATTTTTAAATGATTTATAGTTATCTGCAAGTTTTTATTTTAATATAAAATTATAAACTTTGAACAACAGAAAATAAAATTAGTGATTGTGTTTTCCCGAACTTTTTCCTTTCTCGAGATTCGAGAATTCCCGAATCAGTAATTAATTTATTTCTCCAGATTCAAGATTTCCTTTCGGAAATTCTCGAAAATCTCGAGATTATAAAAAAATATCTATTTTTAAATAGGATAAAAACAAAAAGAAGCAAAAAAAAATCATGCAAAAGAAATTAAATAATATTGGATTGTTTTAAATTTAATATTTCAATAATATTCAAAAAATAATCGTATTTAATTTTACAATTACTGACAGTTTTTATTAAAATAGCTTTTCAATATACAATACAATATTCGTATTCCAATGGTTTATCTGCTAAACAGATCTCGTGTTTGGACACAAAAATTTGCCCAATCTTATGCAAACATATATAGGTTGATAATCAAAAATCCGACAATCAATATTCCGGTTCCATCAGTTTTTCGGCATGAATGTCGGAGCACATTTTTAAATTTACCACGTTGGCCCGCCAGTTTTCTGGAGGCGTCTTGTTTTGATGGACCTGTACTCCAGAATCAGATGTTTGGTCACGCTGGCAACTACGGTTGCCAGATTGGCTTTTGTGATATCAAATGAGCTCTTTTTGGCTTTTTTTTTACACACAGTTGGTGTTAGAAATTTTTTTTAACATTTTGGCGTTTTTTTGTTTATTGGCATTATATAAAATCTTTTTTTCGAGGGTATAATAACGAATTAAAATTCTGTAGTACTATTTTATTTAGTTGAATTAACTTTCTGCAGAACTAGTCTTTTATGTAATTATTGAACATTAAAATTTCATTTGCTTTTCATTAATGTTTAATTTTATTTCTTTTAAAGCAATATACTGTACAAGTAGTCCTTTTCTGTTAAATATATACAGCACATATATACAAAAATCCGGAATTTTCAAAAATCTGGCAATCCTCAGGTTCCAAGGTTACCTGATTTTTGAATATCAACCTGTATGAGCTGTTTAGCCTATATGACTGCTTATTTTTGCATGTCACTATATTTGACTATCTAGACCAAGGATTCTTAGCCTAAGGTATCCATACCCCTTGGGAATTGGGACTTGATCTCTAAAGTACAATAAATTCAAGCTGTTGACATACTGTATTTGGAAATCATACTGCCAACTAATATAAGGAATGGTGAATATTTCGACAGTCAAGTGAAGGAGGTATGGGACCATTGGAAAATCATTGGGATTTTGGAGTCATCAAAACGTTAAGAACCCTTGATCTAGACCAGGGTGCCCCCGAAGCAATTTTTAAGTGCCCGCCGTTCAAATATCTGAAATCTAAATTTTAGATATTTGAACAGCAAATACTCGTTAGTTGTAATGAATAATTTTGGTAAAAATTCTTTACAATTGCGCACTTTGATTTCATCTTTGCCATTTTACCAATAGTACGAATTGTACAATTAAATTTTTGTCGAAAACTGAATCTTTGCAACATCTATATAATTCTAGATGAATCAATTTTCGAATACTAGAGACATCTGATGCCACATATAATAAACTATTTTCTACCCCTACTATCTTCGTATAATCTTTCTAGCCACTGCAGGCTACGGTGCCTGCCGAACTCTCTCATTTTGAAATATGCCCTCCTATTAAAAAAGGTTGCCAATCCCTGATCTAGACCAACAGATACATCTCTTAGAAAAAGTTTAGGACCTGCCTATTTTGGCTACATAATTTTTTAAGATAGCTCTAGAGTCGCTGGCCATTGAGTGAATGGTTATTTGGGAATGAGTGAGGGCTTTTCTCAAGAATCGGGAATCTTGAAATAATAAGAATAAAAAATTCTCTAGATTTGGGAATGAAATTTTCTTGTAAATCTTAAAATTTCTCGAGATGGGAATTTTGAGCACAATTACTAAATAAAATTCTGTGTTCAGGGATTTTTACATCGTTGATTTAGTTCTAATGGCTGATTGTAAACTGATAGTAAATTAGGGGTCAAAGGTTAACGAGATATATAGAGAGTTTCACAGTGCATGTAGTTTGACACTGTTCTTCGCAGTGGTGTAGCTGAAAACTGCGAGGCCCCCGCAAAACTGTCGATGGGGCCCCCTCTTTTTAATTTATCGATATAATTTATTTCAAATGCTATGTAAACTCTATAACACTGGATGTCAACGTTTATTTATAAGGATGTCGACGTAAAAAAGCCTAACGCAAATTAATTTATTAATAAGGTTAACACGTGAAATTTTATACACTTCGCCTCGCTATGGTCTGCAGCGCAACGCGTCCCGTTCCCATGCTCTGTAAAATACAGGTACTAGAATAGAAAGTATAATTTTCTTTGTTGCAACGATAGTTACAACATTGCTCTACTATATTAATGCTCTTCTTGCATAGAACATTAAAATAAATAAAGTTAAATAAAATAAAGAAATTAATACAGTAATAATAAAATTAATAGGTGATAGTGAAATTTTAAAGCTAACAAGTCAAGAAAATGCACATAAATCATTTAAATATGCCAAAGTGTGTTTTACTAGCAGACATCAAAGCTGCTCTTTGCACAAACATGGCGGAGTGTCGCTACTTTCACTATCTAGTACTTTAGTGCTCTGCTACCTATGCTACCTACACGCATGTATCTCATTAACAGTTGATCTTTGACCCCTAGTTCAATAGAGATATTTTGCATATCTCAATACCTCTATCGATCAATATCATTTTTTCCGGGTTTTGTAATGTATACAATCTAACCGTCTGAAATAATGAATAAAAAGCGAATATTTAATCACAGCAATAAAATACAAAACATTATAACAAAAAACTTTAAAAAATACTGAAATAATGACTGCCTCTATATATTAATAAGGTAAGATTCTAGTTGAGCAACAGCACGTGGATATATGATAAGCGACCTCGACTTGAAATTATATTTTTAGTTTTTGATTATATGATATATTCTAATAAAAACATCTTGATAGCCCAGATAGTTTTGGAGAATCTTTAGGTGCATTTAGCAATTCAGATCAATCTTAACAGGGGTGCTTCCAGTTGGCAAGCAACTTGATGACCTTGCTGAACAAGCGCTTACCCACAGATGGGACACTTCCTATATTTTCAATGGTAACTTTTCAAAATGACGTAGTTATATAAAGAACCAATCATATTAATTCTTTAGAACGTAACATAAATGGTGCTACTAACAGTTAAACGTCATCAACAAAGCCAGGATATGACATCACAAAAATGGCTGTACTTCCTATATACAGTAATCGTTATTGTGAATACTACTTTCTTGATTTATTTCCGATTTTAAGAAGTTAAATGTACTTTTAAAAACAAAACGTTGATTTTTAATCGTGTTTTAGACTTTATACATTCGAAATATTTATAATACAAATTTGATAACAATTTCTTTCCGAATTGTTAAACATTAATGAAACCTGTGTGTTTATATAAATATATTCTATTTTCAAGCTTCGGAAAACAACGTATATTATATTAATATAATTTTATCGAAAATTTATATTTGTACAAACAAGTTATATATCAAAAATATATTAATGATATTAAATAATAATAATGAAAACATTTCAAAATAACTAATATACA
>AYEL01080588.1:0-12680 GCA_000484575.1 Olivierus martensii
TTATATAAATTTTTTATATAAACTAAAATTACTTTTTTTCAATATACAGTATGTTGTTACAATCAATCTTGATTTATAAACATGTGAAAGTTATATATTGTATAAAAATACAAAATTTATAATAATTATCGAAAATTCATGTTCACATAAATTATATTCTAAACTTTAATTTTTAACTGGTAATTTCTAATATAAAATAAAATTAAATGTGACTGCAAAAAATGTAATTTTCCTCAAATATAAAACAAAAACAAAATTGACAGGTACTTTCGGTTAAATTGGATAATTGATGTTTTACCATAATTGATATCACTTAAATTCATGTATTATTATTATTATTATTATTATTATTATATAAAATGTCTTTACAATAATTAACTTGAGCTTTACCACAATATTTACAACAACTGACTAGTGTCAACATTTATACATTTTACAAATACATCATTAAATATTTGTCAAAATGATACTAGATTTCGTTCTAAAATATCATTTTTGTCAAAATGATATTTTAGAACAAAATCAGACATTTATTAGTAGTTATGTAACAATGAAAATCCTGCTTAATAAATATATAATTTTTAAATAAATGTAAATTAAACTTTTATATATAACTGAAAATCAAAAAATAAAAATTTGTCAACATTTGATTTTTAAAAAATAAATTTGTACTTCAAAAATGGTATTTTTGTCATCAAGTCTGACAATAGAATTTTATAATAAAAATTATTCTATTTGTAATTAAAATAATAATTTGATTTCTCTATCTTTATCTACAATTAAAGTTAAATATTAATTTTAATTGCAGATAAAAAATTTCACTGAGAGTTTTGATAAATTTTCATAAAATGAAATTTGTGCAAAATTGGGCCATAAATTTATTATACTGTATTACTGAAAATAGATGACAAGAAGACTAGTATGAAATATTTATATATAAATATGCTATTAATATAAAAAATATTTAAATTGTTCTAGTAAATTGTGTATATTATTTTGTTTTATTACAAATTTAGTAATGCAATATAATTCAATACAATTTAAAGTACCGGTAAATGTATTTCATAGATCAAATAGCACTAATAATAGCTAAGTTTCTTATTTTAAAGATATAAATGTTTACGACCATTAGGCCATCATCAGGCTACGTTCCATCGACAATGATGATGGTCTAATGGCCAAAAACAATGTATCTTTAAAATAAAAAAAACAGCTGCTATTTGCTTTTTCATCTATAAAATACAATTATAAGTATAAGCAATTGTGAACAACATTTTAAAGTAAATATAATTTTTCTTCTTAGTTTTCTAAAATCATATAATGATAAACTTTTCACTTCTTTAATTTCTATTATATAATATCAAATTTTAAATTATTCTTAGAATAAAAAATAAATTAATAATGTTATAATTAAATGCAGCAAAATATACATGAAATGAATTTGCATTAGATTCATTATTTTTCTTAAAATTAAGTTTCACATCAAATTGACTTTGTATTGACATTTCATTGTATATAAAAGTATTTTTTTTGTAAAAGTAGCTTACATGAGCCCTCTATTATTGTTTATTATTCTATTATTAATCACAAATAACTTAAATACTATATTGTCATATTACTCTTTCAAAGAAATGATTACAATAGTAATATTGTAATTATTTTATATTGTGTACAGGTACTTCTCACTTAACAACTAGGTTGCATTCTCACGACTCGATTGTAGAACGAATTGTTCGGTAAGTGAAAAACTTGTTCCTATATTAAAATATTGGAAACAAATTCAAAATTAAAAATTTATATCTTAATTACGCACAAAGTACAGTAATTTTTCTTCAGTTGTTTTGGAACTACGAGTGCGGGGAAATTACAAACAAAAGTCGTAACAAAATATTCCATTAAAAAAAATAGTCTTAAGCTCAGACGTAAGTTCGAGTAGTCGTTAAACAAGTAGGTCGTTAAGTGAGGAGTACCTGTATTATTATTGTGTTTGTTTGGGGAGTCTTGGTGAATTTTTAAGAAATAATTTTTTTAATCAAATCAATTTTAAATTTATACTAAAAAATTCAAGCTATTTCTATATTTACTAGACAATACTATATTGTCTAGTAAATTTTCTAGACGTCCAACTAGTACTGAGAGACCATTCCCTTGAAACATCTGTTTATAGGAAGCCGTTAAACACCCCAGTGATAATCCCGCAATGGTCGAATGACAAATGGTGTTATAAAAAAGCAGCACTAAAGTCATATGTAGCTAGGGCCCTATCACATTGTAGTACACACATATTATTTAATGAAGAAATGAAAACTATTTTTGAAATATCAAAAAAGCACGGTTATAGTAGAAAACTGATACAAAAAATCTATAAAGAGACTTTAGACAGGCAAGAACGTAATAATCATGATAGTCAAGTATTATTAAAGAATTATTATAAATAAAAAAATTTGATACTTCAATCCATTTTCAATCCATCAGTCAAATTTTCAGTTTTATTAATAAGCTTTCCTTTCATATAAATTAATATATTTTATATTTAATATCAAAAATGAATAGTTTCTATGTGAGAAATGTAGTGAGTCATCAAGAATATTTACAATAATATACTGTATATGTAAAGACAGTTTCTAACTGCTTCTTTTAAAATGACTATATATACTCGTATATATCTAAATCTAACATAGAAAAATTAATTATATAATAAATTAATTGAGTTATTGTTTCAAATATAATACTCCTAATACATTTTTATAAAAATAGTATAGTAATAGTATATAAATATATAAAAAATATAAAAATAGTATAGTAATCTTAAACAAGAGTAGAAAATTTGAGAGAATAAATAATTTCATACTCTTTTAACCAACAAGGAGAAATGAATGGTGGATCAATATTTTCAATAGTTTGAAACATTGAAAACAAGTTCCAATATACTTTTATCGAAAAGAGACAGAAGAAGTATTCATTGGTTTAATTCTTTAAAAAATGAATAATAAAAGGAGAAGAATATAAGAAAACATTAGGAAAGTGACAAAGGATCCTGTAGCAGAATCACTATTAAAAAATAAATACACCTTTTAACTATAGTAACAACCTTTAACATCAAGTTTGTAATCAAATTCTACCTATGTGCGTGTAATCATTGCCCACTGACTCTATGGCTACTGTTATGCGCTCCTTTAATTCATCTAGCGTCCATGGCATGGGAGGAACATACGCATGCTCTTTCACAAATCCCCATAGGGAAAAATTCAAGGGGGTAAGGTCGAATGAGTTTGCAGGCCACGGGACAGCGCCACCTTTCCTAATCCACTGTCTCGGCATTTGCCGATCATGTTATAAAGAACACGATTATAGTGCTCTCTGATAGAGAAGACCCTTGGATATTTATTATATATTACGACATATAAGTGAAGTGATAGAAAGATTCTACCCAATACCCTTAGGGATCTGTTCTTACAATTCCTGATGTGGCCAGCTCCTTGGTGGTATTCTAACGACTCGCCTCAAATTGAGTCAGGTATAACTTCCAAACAATAGCAATATATTTGATTATGGAATATTATTGAAAATTTACCTCTATTAATATCTTTTACTAAATTAATCTCAGATTTATAATATAAGATGTTTATAAAAATTTACCTGGATTTAAATGTGCAATAACTTTATTTCTAATCCAGGAGGGGATATACGGTTTGCTCACTCTGACACAAAATATAAAAAAGAAAATCTGGAAGTTTTTAAAGATGCTCAAAATGGGCACCCTCCTAACTCTATACACATCAAGTCTGTAATCAAATTCTTCCTATATGCGTGTAATCATTGCCCACTGATTCTATGGCTACTATTATGCGCTTCTTTAATTCATCCAGCGTCCGTGGCATGGGAGGAACATACGCATGTCCTTTCACAAATAGGGAAAAATTCAAGCGAGTAAAGTCAGGCGACCTTGCAGACCACGGGATGCGCCACCTCTCCCAATCCACTGTCTCGATGTTTTCCAATTATGTTATAAAGAACATGATTATAGTGCTCCCTGATGGAGAAGGCCCTTGGAAGTTTCAAAGATATTATTATATAATATGATGTCATAATTTTTTTAGAATCAATCAATCAATCCTAGCCGTTCAATCGTGTCCGATTCTTGGCTATTCTATAGGTCATGTCCCTCCATGTCTTCCTGTCCCTGACCAATTTATTCTCACAGTTCCTCGAAGTTCTTGCCCGTGTCCTTCTTGATTGTATCCAGTCAACGGGTCTTCGGTCTTCCTCTAGGTCTTGTTCCGCTCATCCTTCCAAGCATCACATCCTTCTCCAGCGAGTTGGCCCGCATCACATGACCGAAAAAAGTCAGCTTCTGTCTGGTGATCTTGCCTTCCAGGGAAAAATCGGGATTGATGCGCTCCAAGACTGACTTGTTGGTGACCCTCGCTGTCCAGGGGATCCTCAGAAGTCTTCTCCAGCACCACAGTTCGAACGCGTCAATCTTTCTCCTGTCTTCCTTTGTTAGGATCCAGGTCTCACACCCGTAGGTGGCAATGGGAAACACAATGGCTGTGACCAGTCTGCGCTTGGTGGTGATTGAGACGTCCTTACACCTCCAAATTAGGTCCATGTTGACCATCGCTCTCCACCCGAGGGCGATTCTTCGTGTGATTTCGGGGCGCCAGTCGTCATTGCAGTCTACCTTGGAGCCCAGGAAGATGAAGCTGTCGACCACCTCGATCTCCTCGTTGTTTATTTAGACTTCCTTGGCAGCAGTAGTCATAATTTTTAATTATTCCAATTTTCTTGATGTTCTTGGCAAATTTCTTGATGTTCAACTGAAGTCCCATCTTCTCACTTTCATTTTTTAGCTTCATGATCATCTGCTTCAGGTCTTTCTCGCTTTCCGCCAGCAAAGTCGTGTCGTCAGCAAACCTGAGGTTGCTGATTGTCCGTCCCCCAATCTTCAACCCCACTTCAGATTCCTCCAGGTCCAGTTTCCGCATGATCACTTCAGCGTAGAGATTGAAGAGAAACGGGGAAGAGGGTGCAGCCCTGCCTGGTGCGTTCCTTGATCTTGAACCAATCTGTATCTCCAAATCTGGTTCTCTCAGTAGCTTACTTGTTCTGGTAGCGTGATCTGATCAATCTGATCAGGTGTTCCGGCATTCCCAGTTCCCGCAGGGCGACCCAAAGCTTGCTATGCTCCACGCAATCGAATGCCTTGGTGTAGTCGATGAAGAACATATAGAGTTTCTGTTGGTATTCTTTGGCCTTCTCCATGATCCATCTAAGATTCGTAATGTGATCGCGGGTTCCCCGGCCCCGCCTGAATCCCGCTTGGACGTCTGGTAGTTCCCGATCAATGATATTGCCCAGTCTCTTCTGAATGACCTTCAGTAGAATCTTGCTGGCGTGTGGTATGAGGGCAATGGTTCGATAGTTGGCGCAGTCCCTTGTGTCTCCCTTTTTCGGTATGGGGATGAAAACTGACCGCCTCCAATCAGCTGGCCACTTGCAGGATTTCCAAATCTGCTGGCAAAGAGCCGTCAAGGCAGCTCTTGGGATTGGCCTGAGCAGTTCGACAGGGATCCTGTCGATGCCAGGCGCCTTGTTGTTTGGTAGCTAACGCATCGCCCACTCCACTTCGCTCTCAAGAAGATCTGGTTCTTGAAGTCCCTGGCCTCTTTTTTAATACTTTGACAACCATGTAAGTCTGCCATTATGAATTAGTCATAATATTTCAATAATAAAGCAGAATTTATGAAAAATTATTACAAATAAATAAATTTTCTTTACCATCCAGTCATCATTATTATCTAATGCAACACATCCAATCCATTTTCCAAAACGAGGTCTATGTAGATTCTGAAAAATAAAAATATCTAAATAAAGCAATGATGTTAGAAATAATTTTTTAATGAAATTAATATTAATACCAACCTCATATTTGTATGGTTCTACACATTGAACAGCTTTTCCACTTTTCCTTGTATCTGAAAAATCATAACTTTATTAAAATGATGTTTAAAAATTAGTTAATATGTACCATAATTAAAACTAATTAGGGAAATAATTACAAACCAAACATTCAAAACCAAATCAACTCCTAACATAATAATTTGGAATTAAACTGCAGTTTTAATAATTATTTTAAAGCAAAGCTATGGTGACACTATCTGTCAGATTAATAATTAGCTCCAAACGATTATAGTACTTTGTGCAGGAATACTATTATATTTATACCAATATCCAAACGTTTATTCAGTTTATTCAGAGCGCTTTTAGCTTATTTATAGCCCTCATCAGTGGTACATTCCATTATAGATCATTATGATACGATCTATAATGGAATGTACCGCTGATGAGGGCTATAAGCTAAAAGAGCTCTGAATAAACTGAATAAACATTTTGTGTGTATATATTTATAGTGTTACTGATATAAATATAATAGTATTCATGCTCAAAGTGCTATAATCGTTTGGAATTTATAAGTAGCAAAATAAGTGATCATTTTAGTATAATAATTAGCTTCAATTAGGATATATTAGCTGACTTGAGCCAAATCTGCCTGCCCAAGTTTACCAAGAGAACTCATGATAGTGGTCTTAGGTGGGTATCTGCTAGTATTGGCTTAATCTGATAAGTTTCTAAAATTAATCATTACATAAGGTTCCTAAAATGAAAATTTGCCTGATGTCATGGTAGTCTAACTGGTAAGATGATGGGTGCAATTCCAAAGTTCCTGGTTTGATTCCAAATGATGGTATGGTTATTAGTTCATGAAAGATTAATTGAAAATTATAATCTAATTATTAAATATAGGTAGTTCTCGAATTATCAATGATTTGCACTTATAACAACCAAAAATTATTATTAAATAATTTTTGGTTGTTATAAGTGCTGCCTGCATATATATATCACATTGCTTTTGTATATGCATTGCAATTAGGCTATTACGCATTGTTGAAAGGCAAGCAAAGCTGTTTAGCAATAATCACTAGTCTGATTCACACTTCTAACTTATTACAGCTTTAGCACATTAGTTGCTAATCAGCAATTGTAGTGCTCATTTCTCTCATCGCAATTTTTGTATCTTTCTGTAACCCTATAATGTCCAGTAAGAGAAATAATATTGATACTATTGATGAAAAAATTTCTTTCTTAATTTTGTATTTATGTATTAATTGTATATGTGTTAATAAATAATTTATAAATGTTTATGTAAATTTAATTTTTAATTTTTTTTAATTTTTTAACTTAAAACATTTTTAATTGTTTTAAGTTAAATAGAAACCTAATTCATGAAAATTATTAAAACAGAAATCAAACAAATCATGAATTAAAAAATGCATTGACTTATGTCAGAATCAACTTACGATGGAGATGTTGGAATGGAATTCATCGTAAGTTGAGGACTACCTCTACTAGATGGTGCCCCACTAAGCAAAATTCAAATTAATTAATTATTAATCCAATGGATGCTGTAGTCTTGATTTAAAATAATTATTAAAATTGCAGTGTAATTCCAAATTATAATACTAAGCATTAATTTGATTTTAAATATTTGATTTATAAGATGTTAGAGAATTATTTTAAAGATTCTAATGAAAATCTTCTCTCTTATGGAACTGATAGTCATTTTCAATAGAGTTGATCTTCTCATATAGTATTTAATTATATGTGATTTTTATCTATATCAGATAACAAATACATAAATTATCATGTTGACAAGATGGACAAATCTAATTCATGCACCCCTTTTATTCCAATTAGGAGTGAAAAGGGTCAAAAACCTCCATAATATTAATAAATAATATCTTTTATTTATTGCAATTTTAACCAAATGCAAATCAGCTTGAGTAGGTTTTTTTAATCATTTAAAAAAATGAATTTGAAAAAATTTTTATTCTCTTCAAATTAGAATTATCAAAGTTTCACTATATATATCATTAATGAACAAATATAGATCTTTTATGGAATATTACCCCATAATCTAACTGAACCATCTTCACTTCCAGAAAGACATTCCTGACCAGTACTGGACAATGTTACACACTGGATATAATCTGTATGGCCTTCAAAAGTTCTCTATTTGAACAAATTTACAGAATATTACAAAAAAGGATAATTACATGAAAATCATACAAATAATAACCACAATTACAAAAAATGGTTATAAGCTCTTGCAATATCAATTTTTTGATTATTTGATTTTTTTTTAAATAATAATATTTACTTTCAGATCTATTATCATATATATATATCATTTATGGTTATGTTTTCCTTTTATGAGCACATTGCAAAACATATTTTAAAGAATGTGACCTTTCCAGAAATTAATCTTTTTTTGTTTGTATATGGTGTATGATAAACAGATTCTCTTTGATTTGTCTCCTATCAAAATTTTTGCTTTCTAGATATGTTATTACATGAATTTAAGCTACTGATAATAAATATTTGAAAAAGAATTGTAATATGTTGTCAGGAAGAGATTTTATATTACAGCCAAAGTTGACAAGTTATTTTTACATAAATTTATTTAGTGATTTACGCACAAAAGAACAAAAACCTATTACAAATTTTGTATAAAAAACAATTTTAATGCAATTTTTTTTCACAGATATCAACTAATATACATCAATTTCATGAAATTTTTTTGCAGTAGAATTTAATATCTGATATTTTGAAATATCAAACATTAAATTTCCACTGCAAAAAATAATTTAAAAGCCATATTTTAAAGTAATTTTTAATAATTCCTAAATTCAAACTATTATTTCATTTTAATTTTAAATCCAAAAAATATTTAAATTCTTGAACTCAATTGTCCCTTTTCAAAGGAATGAGCAAGTCTTCTACTCAACAACTCCACTATCCATTCAAAGGACAAGCATTAAAAAAAAAAAAAATTTCATTAATGTTTTTGCTAATAAATGAAAAATAATTAATTATTATTAATCTGAATTATTTTCTTCAATCATTGTGTTAATTTCAAGAAATTGATGGGTTTTTATAATATTTAATTAAATTTTTGTTTAACCCTTTTGTTTCAATTTAAATGTAAAGCTTTTCCAATTTACCAAGTTTAAATTGCAAGTTTTTCATTTTAGATAAATAACAGCTAATACGTCATTATGTACACTGTTTTTTGTACATTTTTGTACAGTTATTATATTTATTGAATAATTTATTCAAATAAAGCAAACTGGCTGTACAAAATATGCCAATTCTCTCATCTTTATTGGAAAATGTTATAATTTTTTTTTTTATTGTATTCATTGGTTGTTCTGATCAGTAGGTCATTCAATTTTGATCTCTCTCATTCAAAATTTCCAGAGAAGTTAGTCCACGCAACTCAAGAAGTTCATTTTGTTCAGAAGGGGCATGCACATTCTGCAGAATCTTAGCTATATTTTTTACAATACCTTTGCTAATTTACTGTCAAAATTAATTTAAAAATATATTTTTATATCATTTATCTGAATATAAATAGAAATTTTATGATATATTAAATTTTCATTAATTTTTCCAATTAAATTATATATATTTTTGCACTGCTCATAGTATTAATTACTTCCAAAATATATTTAGCAATTTACATTTCAACTAGACTTAGATTTTATTTTCCTCTTGTAAAATGATATATAATTGCATTGCTAATACATCATCTAATTATTAAAAAAATAATTTGGCTGCTAAAATTTTTTTTTTTATTTTCAAATTTTGATTACATTTATCAACATTTTAATAAAAAATGCTTCTGTTTTTCCAGCCACAATTCAAATGCTGATAATTTTTTGCTTCAAAAATAATTGGAATGGACCTGGCTGATCTGTTCCTTATTTGCATATTGAAATTTCTGATATAATCTGCTTATTTTTTCTATAAATTAATTTATAAAGACATTTTATTTATTATAAATAGGAACGCACCTGGGAGTCTTGGCTGCTGATATGGAGTCCCTCCACCTCTGCTGGCATAGGATGTAATCGATCTGGTTGCGGTGTTGACCATTGGGCGAAGTCCAGGTATACAGGCGGCGTTTGTGTTGCTTGAAGGTGTTGGTTATCCTAAGCTTGTTCTCCTGGCAGAATTGCATCAGGCGGTCTCCAGCATCGTTCCGATCACCCAACCCATGTCTTCCAACCACCTGTCCATCCTCTCCATGCCGACTTTGGCATTGAAATCGCCCATGATGTAAATTATGTCCTTTTTGGGGGTCTGATCGAGTGCATTCTGAATGGCCGTGTAGAAATCAACGATGTCCTGTTCGTCTGCATCTGCTGTTGGGGCGTAGACTTGGATGATGGTTACACAAAGGGGTTTCCCCCTGAGGCGGATAGTCATAATCCGGTCACTGATGCACCTCGCGTACTCTATGTACTTTGCCAATCTTTTGTTAGCCACGAAGGCCATTCCACGTCTTCTAATATGATCGTTTCCCGAGAAGTGCACGCAATAATTTGTGAATATAAAGTGTGTTAATGTAATGCGTACCACACGATAATACCGCTACAGCCCACGGTTATGTGAAGAATGTTTTATTGAAAATAAATTAATGTTAAAAATCTTGTAAAGTAAAATTATCTATTATGGGCATACTCTAGTATTATGGTATAAAAATGTTAATTGTTTAGTTATTTTGTAAAGCTATACTATCTACAGTATATCGCACACGTATTTCTAAAGTGACACAAGTCAAAAACTTGCATTTTTATGTTGGCACCATTTTATAACTTGGGAAGCAATCCTCCATCATCTTTTGACACCATTTTCCTAAAAAATGGTTTCAAAAGATTACGAATTTTGAAAAAATTATTAGTTATATAATGGTTTTTAGTTAAGCTGATTTCGTAGTTTTTCCAATTTTCTGAAAACGTTCGTTTTTGACTTGTGTCACTTTAGAAATATATTATATTGATACTTTAAATTATTTTTTAAATATGATGTTCTATATTCGAACTCTGTGTAACCGTCTTCGTTTAAGAATTATTCTATTTTGAATTTGTGTAAGTTACTGAAGCGGGTCAATAAACTGACTGAAAACGTTCTAATTAAATTTGTTTTGTGTTTCTTATCATCATCTACCTGCTTTAAAGACTTGTGTTTTTATATACACAGTGTAAACTCCAGCAGGTGTGGAATTACTCGTAGTTTTATGATATCTTCAATGAATATTTATTAAAATCTAATATTGCAATTTATATCTTTCATTACTAAATTTAATAGTAATATAAATCATGTAAAAATCTCATCATTTTAGAATTATTTTAATTTATAGTACATTATCAAAATTTCTTTCCAATATGACTAGACAGTATTTGAATGTAATAACTATACATAAGTATTTAATTGTATAATATTATATATCTAAATATTTACAAAATAAATCAATAACTTAAAGGTAACTTTCACAAGTCTTTAAAATAATGCTTTATATATAAATAGCATTAAATAAAAAAAGTTTCTGATGAAAAATATGCGAGATAACAATCTAAACATGAGATGACAAAACTATTCATTTAAACTGAACTATCTTGACAACAATGTTATAAGCAAACAGATTACTTTACAAACTGGCACACACTAATAATTGAATCTATTTTAACAATTAATATAATTATAATAGTGTTTATACATATTTAATTAAATAACAAATTAATTTTAAATTGTGAGTGAGTGAAATTTTAAATTTATCTTTACAACTTATCTTGCTGGATGCAAGTGTACAAATTGAAAAACTTTTAATAAAGTTATGTTTAATATTTTATACATATATTTATATATTGTATAGATCGGAAGAGCGTTAAAAATAGCTTTAATTTTATTTCACTTGACATTATGTGCAAATATATATATATATTATATATCAATACTGGACTAGAATATTATCTTAACTTGTCAGATTTCAACTGTACATCATTAATTTTTTTTATTATCACAATTATATTAAATAATCTCACTATTTAAAAGATTTTTAAAACTTAAGATAAATTATTATTTAGCTTGAAATCAAAAAATTATGATGTTATATACATGAAGTGATCAATAAATTTTTTCATAAAATGTGATAAAAAAATTATTCATAGAAAAATTAAAATTTATAATGTATGTAAAAAATTCAATCGGAAAAAAAAATTTGTAAACTCTGCTCAAATATAACCAGACTGCATAATAATAATAATAATATTAATATTCATAATAATAATTATAAAAATAATAACCATAATAATAATAATAATTCAAGATAATCCAGAATGGATCATGCATGCTGATAATTAGGATTCAAAATTTGTAAAATTTATAAAGATCTAAAAAGGTCAATTTTATCTACAGCACCATTAAAGGCATTACAGTTTAGTTCAGAAGTAAATCTAAACACAGTTTCCTGTTCAATTATTGGATGATAATCCAGGTAGGTTGCAAATGGAAAATTTGCCTATCCTAGGTAGAATCAGAGCATATCAGTCTCATTATCTTGCAGGAACTTGAAAGAGCCATGAGGTTTCCAATGCACCTGCATCACTTCCTGAGCAGAGTCTACAAATAATTCAAAATTATTTGTGTTACTGTTTTAAATAAATTTGTGTTTGTATTTTATTGATATTGAGAAAAAAGTATATTAAAAAAATTGTTTAAAAAATATTTAAAAAATTTTTATAAAATAAAAATTATTATACAATATTTATAAAAGA
>AYEL01080589.1:0-16278 GCA_000484575.1 Olivierus martensii
CATATTAAACTGTTTTCTACAGTAATCTAATAAAACATATAAAGTACAAAAAATTATACATTTAAAAAAATTTATATACTGTATATATCTAATTTTATCAATTATTAATATACATTACTATTTATATTTTTCAAGATCTGAAAAACAGAAAAATGTGAATTTTATATTTCAATTTCTTTTACATATATTTTTAAAAATACACAAATTTTTACATTCTTTGTTTAAAAAATTTTAACTAAAGTGGAATTCTTACAAAATTCAAATAAATTATATAAATCATAAACTTGACAATAGAGTTATTTCAATAATGCTCTCTCTTAAATATTAAAATTTTTATGTGAAAGTAGAACTTTTAAACAAAAATCAAAATTTGCCAAAAAAATTATTTTAATTCTGTATCTTTTTATTCATATTTGAATCATATCTGAAAAATTATCATTTTGCTTTAATAATCAATAGAGTAATTTATAAAACTTTAAAATCTTACTGCCTTGATTTAATTTCATATTAATTAATTAATCATCAATAAATACACATCATTATTATGCAATAATATAGTTATTAGATAATTATTAATATTATATTTAAACTATAAAATTATATACAAAAATAACTTTAAGGATCATGAAAAATAAAACACATTTAATTTAGATTTATAATGAAGCATCAGGTATCCAAAAATCTGAATTTTGAAACTAATATTCTTTTAATTCAGTTTTTAAAATATTTTTCTTGAATAATTGTATTCTAAACATTATAACTTTCACCAGTTTCCTTTAAATAATTCAATCAACAAACTTTTAATTGTCATTCTAAAATTTCACATGCACTTTTAATTAATGATTAGCACATATCTTTAAGATAACAGAGAACCTCATCTTTGATCATTTTAAATATTATTTATTCACATTGCTATTATCCAAATCATTGTGATAGCATATTCAACATATTAAGTAATCAGAACAATAAACAACATGCAATGATAGATCAACAGATTCAATTTTCTTTTTATTTTTAAAAATAAGTATGGCTGCTGGCTTGAAAAATATATCAATTAATATAAATGTTAATCTGATTTAGGGCCCAAAAATATTTTATATTCTAATTGAAGTATCATACTTATCCAACTTTATCTTATTTATAATTATTAATAATAATAATATAAAGTAATTTTAATTTATATAAAAAGTGATATGTTAAGTTTTTCTGCAGTATGAAAATTGTATTATTATTAATAAAAAGTTGAAAATACTTTTAATTTTCAATAAATTTATGCAAAAATTTTTTGGCATACTTTCTGATATACTACACACAGAAACAACTTGCTTAACACTATAGTTACATGAAAACAGCCCTTTAGCAAGTAAAAATTTTTATTTTGGCATAACGTTTTCGGACCTATGACTGGTCCCTCTTGATAATTTTTTAATAGATTTTATAATGTTCTATTAGCATTCTATTTTTGTGGGTGAATGGCACTGAAGAGGGACCAGTCATTGGTCCGAAAATGTTATGCCAAAATAAAAACTTTTACTTGCTAAAGGGCTGTTTTCATGTAACTATTTCTGATATACTGTTTATCTTAATCATCACAAAGTGAGAAAAACCATTTTTCACTTTATTCTCAAATAATTACTGTATTTTGTAATTTGTTTATTCCTTCTTTTATAAGAAATGTAAGTAATGAAATGCATCTATTTTAAATAATCATTGTATAAATTTTAATTTGCATTGATTCTATTTCACCAGCATAGTTTATTCTAATTTGTCATAAAAATACAAATAAAATAAAAAATATTCCTGATCATCTTTATTTCATTTATTTAGTAAATAAAATTTTCTATTCAAATTAAGATTTTTCAAACACATTTTACCAAATAATGTTGAATTATTAGCAAGTAAAATAATAATAATTACTATTACTTTAGTGTTGTATGATAAGCAATAATGGCAATATAAAGCAAATATCTCTGAATAATCATCACTTATTATTTTGCCCTATTAGGTAGAAAACATGCATTATTTTATTCTGAAGTGTAAAACAATCAAATTTACTAGGGATAGTGTCTTGATAAAATTTTTTATGTGATATGTAGATGATGTTTTTGTCTCTTGTAAAAACAATGACAAGGTACAAAAGTTAAAGGTCTTTATAAGTCAGAATACTGGACTAAAATTAAATTTAGAGCAAAGTAAGGATGCAATACACTTTATCATTGTATATTTAAAAATAGTTTATGGGCATTATGAGATGAAAGTAAATAGAAAATCAATATGTATGAAAGTGTTTATGTAATATCTATATATAATGAAAACTTTGAAAGAAATTAATATATCAGTGTTACTAAAAGAAACTTGAAAGAAGATTGCTTGAATATAAAAATGATCTAAGAATGAGCAATATGAAAACAACCCTAGCTAACAGTTTTATAAATATGATAATGAATAATTTGTGTTTTATTTTTGTTTTGTGATACATGGATCATCTGGCCAAATTGTACTAAATACAGTGTTCATAAAAAAATATAAAATAGTATGTAATTGACTTGCAGAAAGCAAAGACATCTAGCATATAATATCCAATAATATTTAAAAACTTTAATTATAAAATCAATTAAAATAAGTAAAAGCATTCTTTCCTACAGCATAAATGTAAATATAAAAATTAACTTGTAAAAATAGTGTAAAAGTCAATAATTCATATAAAAGAAAACTATGTTTAAAATACC
This sequence comes from Olivierus martensii, assembly GCA_000484575.1. Lineage (NCBI taxonomy): Eukaryota > Metazoa > Arthropoda > Arachnida > Scorpiones > Buthidae > Olivierus > Olivierus martensii. The sequence continues at coordinate 2,730 of AYEL01080589.1, forward strand.
ATTATCTTATAAGAAAGGCCATAATTATTAATATCCTTTCCAAAGCATAAAATTTTAAAATGTGATTAAAACAACAATTAAAAAGTCATATATGTTTGGCAGCAAAATAAGGCTATTTTACTAAAATAAAGGCAATAATTCATATAAAAGAAAACTATGTTTAAAATACTATTATCTTATAAGAAAGGCCATAATTATTAATATCCTTTCCACATAAAATTTTAAAATGTGATTAAAAACAACAATTAAAAAGTCATATATGTTTGGCAGCAAAATAAGGCTATTTTACTAAAATGTGTTTCAAAGTAACTTCATAGCTGCAAAATCAAAAACTGATTATTCTTCACCTATCAGCATTTACAAATAAGGGCATTCAACTGTATCTTAAACAGAATCTTTCTAGGATTATTTTCTTTCTCTAATTTAATTCTTCCAAATTTAATTGCAAATATTGGAAAACAGATTTAATATTGTGAAGTCATGAAGTTTGCTACATATCTGGTCTTCCTATATCTGTTGTTAAAATTATTAGAACTATAGCATAGGTAGTCCTCTACTTACAATGGATTTATGTTTTGATAACTATCATAAGTCAAAAAGAATGTCCAGCAATGGTAATAATAATAGACAATAGAATACTGAATCTTTCAAGATGATAAAATTGTCTGGATTTGATTCCAGATCTTCTAAAGTGGTAAAATAATCCAGAATTGAACCCAGGCTCCAGGCTGTAAAATCATTCAGAATTGAACCTTAATCTCCAAGGTGGAAAAAGCAATTGCTTTATTAATGCAGCTATTCGTCAACTGTAAATTTTTAATAAAATAAAAAATATTTCTAGCCAATATGTTATGAAAATAGACAAGTTTGGAATATTGTAAGGGCAATTATAAGCTTGGATTACATCAACTGAGTGACTGTAAGTAGAAGAGCATCTGCACTTTATTTAATAAAAATAGTAAAAATTTCATAATCTGTATTTTGATGCATGTTTTTCACAGAATAATTTTATGTTGTTCAATAAATAAAATTTACTAATTTAAAAAGACTTTTGAAATATCAAAGTTCAAGTTTTAGTTATCTGTTTATTTACAAAACTTGAGCTTTTTGGATCAAGCTGACTCTAGCCAGAAATTTTAATTACAAACTGTATTTGTTATTTAATTTATCATTATCAATATATTGCAGAATTTTATAACCATCTAATATAAATATATAATAAATTAAAAAATTATTACCAACAATGAACCATGCTCCAAATCCCATATATATATCTTATTATCTCCACATCCAGCATATAATAATGTTCTTCCATTCTAAAAATTTATATACAAACATTTTTTAATATTTATCAATTATTTACAAACAGATGATACAGAATCTTTAAATAATTGAATTAGAAATGACAATAAGGAAGTTTTAATATAAATATAAATAATTCAGCTCAATTTCAAAAGTGGAAAATATAATTTAATATATTTGAAGCTCTTTCAGCTTTACAAAGCCATCTTCAGCAAATAATACATAACGTATAAGAATTTGAATGCAAAACTTAGTAAGAATACAATTTAAAAATTAAAAATAAACTTATAACATTGTACTGTTTGTCTACCACAAGAATAGCTCCCACTAGGATGTCTAGTTAGTGGCGGTCGCTATAGCAACAAGACCTGTCCATTTTGAATGGGGGTTCAGCATGTGAGGATTCATATTTATTTTCATTTGTAAAATATAAATATTAGCATATAATTAATATATGAAACAGTTTTCTTTCATCTGATGAATCGATTTAAGTAATTACAAAAAGAAATGATAATAATAAAAACATCGCCAACACGCCATCAAGGTGTCAGTAAGCCAAAATGGACGCCTTTCTTCTGGCTTCCCCCGTCGAAAATGGAGCAAGTCTTATTTCCACGGCAACAGACATGCACAGACTTCTTGGCGGGAGCTATTCTTGTGATAGATAAACAGTACAATGTTATAAGTTTATTTTTAATTTTTAAATTGTATTCTTATTAAGTTTTGCGTTCAAATTCTTATACGTCATGTATTATTTGCTGAAGATGGCTTTGTAAAGCTGAAAGATCTTCAAATATATTAAAGTATATTTTCCACTTTTAAAATTGAAATATTGAATTATTTATATTTATATAAGAAGTGGGATGAAATTATGCAAAGGAAGTTTTATTATTTAATGCTTAGAGTTTGATTATTCAACTTATTTAAAGAATATGTATGCATATTAATTCTTTAAATATATATAGCAAAAATACATATATTTATTATGTTAGTGATAAATTTTATTAACAATTGGACACACACACACACACAAAAGCGTTTAAAAATACAGGGAGACCCATAAGTCATTTTACCATTTGAAAAGTTATTAAAATTTTTGCTAATACATACAGCCAGTCTCTGATTTACATAAGCAGATCATTCCACAAAATTTTATGTAGATAAAATCATATGTATGTCAGAACATATATCAGGGATGGGCAAATTCTTCAGTAAAAGAACCACATATAATATTTTTCATACATTTTTGAATGTTCAAGAGCTGCAGTAAATATTATTTTAAAATTGTATTTATAAATAATAATAAACACAATTATATAGTAATCTTATTCACCAAAGAAGAATATATTTAATCTCTATTAGTCACTTTTGGAATTAATTTTGGCAGGAGTAACACAGGCCATCAAATGTCGAAACATTTTTTACCAACCAAATATGATGATAATATCCACATTAACCCTTTTAGATAATATCATTTAAAAGCTAAAAGTTCAAAGTTTCCAAATATTTATTTTTTACTTATCTTTAAAGCATTTATGAAATAAAATATTCTAATATTGGTGCATACCTATAGATACTACTATAGATTATTAATATAAAAGTTTAGAAAAAGTGGCAATGATAACCAATATTGTCTCAAGAGCCACACAGAATAGCTCTGGGAACCACATGCAGCTTGTGAGCCACAGTTTGTCCCATTGGCATATATTATACAATACTATTAGGTCACAAAGATTAATATTACTGTTTTTAATATTACAATAATAATCACATGCCATGTATAAAGTAGTCATTTACCATATTGGAGGATCTGGATTCAATTCTGAATCCTATCAGTTTTTCAGAAAGAGACAGTGTTTGGACCCAGCTCTAACTAAAATTAGACTTACGTAAGTGTGAATCCACATAACTTAGGGATTGTCTGTATTTTTTTTAAATTTTTGTTTCAGATTTATAAAATCTATTCCCTGGAAATTTATTTTGGAAAAATTCATGACTGAGTAATGCATAACCATCATTGAATTTTATTTTCAAAATCTGTGCTCAATTGTTCTAACACAGAGTGAGCCCATAAAGCAGAAAATAAAGATCATTTACATGACATCATTTTTCATACATAATAAAAATTTTGATTTTCTGTATTATTTTTTTATATAATAAATGAATAAAATAACTAACAAACAAAACAGTTATTAAATTTTTAAGTGACTTATGAGTTACTCTATACATCAGTAATTAATAGCATATTAAAAGAATTTATAAAATACAATATATATAATACTAGTTAATAAAATTATTCTCCAATTTTTATTAAATAATAATAAATTGACAAAACTTATATAGATAGTCTAGATTTGGAGATCAAGATTAATGTCTGGTTTTCCTGGCCTTTTTTCTTGAAAAATTTTTCTGGGACCTGAGATTTTTTTATTTTTTATCTAAGGTTTCTATATTTGCTTATATTAAAAAGCATATATCATATTTTTAGTTAATTTTTATTTTTAATAGTGCATTAATAAAAATAAGAGTAAGATTGCACATATTAACCAATCAAATTATTATATTATTAACATATTTTTATGGTTTGCACTAAAAAATTTAAAAATATTCCAATCCAATAAAATATATAATACTCAAGAAGCTAATATATGGTGAACAATAGCAATAGATTTTCTTAAAATTTATTAATTTCAGCTATTTTTTCTATTAAAATAAGACAAAATAGAAGAAATAATCAACTTTTGAGTTTTAATAGTTAATTTTGCAAAGTTGCGGGTTAGAACAGATGCAATACTATTAATTCTAAACTAAGCCTAATGGACTAGCAACTCTGCAAATTTCAGAGTTCGGCCTGAGCTCAGGTCTTTAACTAAGTTCTAACTTAAAACTAATTAATTACAAAACAATTTAACAACAATGTAACGACTAACTGACGAAACGAAACCAAAAATCGGAACTTAAACTAAAAGTACTGATTAAGTGTTAGACTAGAACAAGCAAACAATGATGTTAGAACTTACACTAATAAATTGAAGAAATTCTCAAACAAGTTAAATGACAAAAAAATATAATTTATTAGACTCAAAACACTTAGAAAAGTGTTAATAAATGCTTTATTGAAACTATAATAAAGCAACAATAAAATGTTAATTGACAAAACTAATCCAACTCAAATATCAACAATCAATTATTCACAAAAAAGAGAATCTTAAATACTACTTAAATTCTACTACCTTCACCTCCGATACAAACTTCAAACAATCGTCGATCTTTACAAGAAACTCAAATGTCACTTTTACCAATTTTATGTCAAGACAACACCTCTGGTTATCAAATAACACCTCAAAAAACTTGTCGATTGTGTCGATCTTTTATATGGGTGACTTACAATCCCGCACTTCGCTCATTTGCATACTTAGACATAACAAGTTTTAAAGTTGTTAGCTTACAGAGTAAATAATTCATTCATGTCATCCTCTTTACAATTAATTTATCTACCGAACAATACTTCAATATGGATCATTCTTACATTCACATATCGGACCAGTGGTAATATTATTTAGATAAGATGACGTCATTAACCGGGATAGCTCTTCCGGAGGACGGGTTCCGATTCCGTATCACGTGCTTGCCACGGAGGCAGAGAACGTGGGAAGTAAGTTAACTTTTAAACTAAAATATAATATGTTAGAATATAGGAAAATAATGATAAATAATAGAGTGCATAATAAAATAAAAATAGGACAGGTCAAAGTTAACTTCCTCACAATTTAAGTATTAATTTTATATAACTTCATCAATTACTAAATTATACATTAAAACTTTAATTATAGATTTTTATTAGCACATTGTTTATTCTGTGAATATTTCATGTATGATTTCACAATAATTTTAATTGATAATTATGATTTAATTAATTCAATAAACTAGAAATAAGCTTTATAGGGACATAGTACAAGGCTTGCAGTGACAAGATTTGAGGCTAACAGCTAGTGAAAAGTGCTTGACTTGTAAATGTGTTTAGGTCCAAATCTTATCAAAAATTTAACTTATCAATATGAAATTTCCAGAATACATTTAAAACATATGGGAATAGATTTTATCAATTTAAGCAAATATCAAATTTTATAAGTATATTATTTTGGAATATTTCATAAAATTTTATATTTTTCTAATGAATTTTTTCAACTCTTATAATTTTACTAAGATTGATTTGAAGAAGATAATATGACAGTGCACTGAGAATTCTAAATTTAAATGTAATTTTTTCAGGCCATTTGATGAAAAATGATAATATGAAAATTTTGAAATTTTATATTAATTAATTAATTAATATCATTAGCATATGGAGGTTAAAAATGCAATATGGAACAGTTTTAAAGTTGTTAATACAAATCATATAATTGCTCGGTTATTCTAATTTTCATTTTGGATTAAAAAATCTATTGCTTTTTTAGTTGCTCAAAAATGAAAATATTAAAAAATAGCAAGTAAAATAACATTTATTTGCAGTCAATAAAAAAATTGATCCTGGGAAAAATATGCACAATTCCTGGGATTCAAGATTTATAAATTTTACCAGATTTTCTGGGAAATCCTGTAAGCCAGACACTAATCAAGATTTAGAATAATTCTGTTTAGATACCACTATCTATTCTCAAAAATAAAAAAGGATTATTATATTTTTATTAATTAAAATTTTAAATGATAAAAAATAAATTTAATTAATGAAAATTTTAACCTTTGGGTTTATGATCATGCTATTAACTTCAGGCTTTGTCAAACTTTCCCTAAAAAACAAATTTAATTTTTGCTGATTTTAAAATATATACATTTGTGTAAATTAAAAATTATTAAATTTACCCTTGAGTGATAGTAAGTGTCCATAATACTTTTGCTTCTTTCTTTTTAATGTCACTCCAACTCCAACCACAAATGTCACCTATTCCTCCACTAAATGAAAATATTATTATTTATTTTTTAAATATCTGATAATTTTTATTAATAGAATATAGATCAGTACAAATCTATTTACTATAACATGAATTTACATTCTAAATTGTAATATCACATCATTTACAATGTAAATTCAGTAAGCCTTCAGGATATGAAGTGATTGATTAGCTATATACACTCAGCCCTCGATTTATACAATAGATACATTCCTGGAAAAATCGTGCAAACCGAAACCATGTAAAACGAGACACAGAATTCATACAAAATAGAAGGATATGTTCAATTAAACTGTAAACCGTGTAAATCGATCTAAAGAAGATAATGAAAAGTCAAGGATATGTTCTTTATAATTGTGTAAAATGAGATAAGGATTAAAGGAAAAAAAGGGGATTGGTTCACTAATTTTTAAAGACAATTTAATGCTTATACTTTTTCAATTTATTTTTGAAAATGAAAACATAAACATTAATTAACATCGAATATGGAAAAAAAAAATTAACAATATTCCGTACAAATAAAAACAATAAAAGCATTCAAACATAAATAGGCGAGCTGCAAGCGTGAGTTGAGTTTAGTTGAACTGCGAGACTTGGACAGTAAAAGTTAATAGTGAGCGATAAATTGTGAAAGCGAAAGTGGACTAAGAAGAACTGTGAGTTATTCTGAATTAAAGACATAAATTAGTGTTGTATGAGATAATTATCGGATTTTGTATTGAATTTAGTTATAGTGAAACAAGATTATTTTGTTTTGTGTGAATAAATTGGACTATACGAAATATAGCTGTATTCACTCTTTATTAATCTCTACAAACTCATAAATCCACAAAACATGACAATATGACACTCTTTTAATTTATAAATGGCATAATGCAAAACAATCAAAATAAAACCCTCAAAAAATTTTTTTGTTTTCATTTAAAAACTGTGTAAAAGCGAAACCGTGTAAATTGAGTGCCGTAAAAATCAAGGGCTAGGTGTATTATAATTTGTTTGCATAGAAACATATAATATTATGAAAAAATCCTCTATGGAAATTGAGATTCACAAACAGATAAAGATATAATTTACAAATAAAAAATTTTAGTAAAGTAATAAAAAAAATATGCAGTATCCTTAATCTTAATGAGAGAGATGAAGAGTATACTCAGTAGTTTGAAAAATGAAGAAAAAATTTATGTTATTAAAAAAATTGAGAAAAGAGAAAAATCATACTGCCAAATCATATTAAGATTAATATTAAAAACTATTTGACACACAAAAACAAGAAATTCAAACTTGATTATCTGTTACAGATTAATCTAAAGGCCCCTAATTCAATCCCAGGCTGAGGCAGATTTTTTCTTCAGATAAATTAAAAATTCTGATTTAATTGTTAATTCCTAGATGGCATCACTCTTTGTTTAATTATTTGTGCATTTATTAATTATGAGATGGTGCTAACAATAGTTTAAATTCTTTCAAATTATTAAAATTTCTGTTGAAAATATCAAGGGATTAAAGATGCTTGATTGTATTCTACTAACATACAGTATATTCAATATACTGTAGTTTATTAAAAGTAGCAGAAACATTATTTTTATTTGAACAAGTTTTAATAATTTAATAATATAGATGAATAAACTACAATAGTCCATTATTAACTGCATAGGAAAATATAATCTATATTTTCTTCTTTAAAGAAATAAGGATTGAATCATATTTAGAAAAAAATGCAGCCCATGGATCCAAATTCATCAATTATCTATCTATGTGGCCCACCTCCTCATATCCCTCAAAATACTCTGATAGCGTAAAATATCTTAATTAGATTTGCATACATTTATAGTAAAGGTGACCAAACTTTATGTCACTATGAGTCAAATGCTCTTAAATACTAGAGCTACAATAAGATTTTTGGGGAACCTTAATTAATGATTCCAAAAATTACTTTTTATATATTTCATATAAATTTATTTTGTATAGATGTACATTATTTTTTTATAATAAATGAACAAATAAACAATATATTATTTTTATAATTTCATAATAAATTAATTATTGAATTTGTGGATTTGCATTTGTTTTGCCAAACTTTTGCAAGTCAGGTTTGTAGTTTATTAGGGCAATTTATTGTTGATAATGGAATACTGTAATTTATTTATTTAGTTCTGTAAAATATTGATTCATGAGTTCTGTGTGGTACTTTGGTTTGATAAATTTAATAGATGAATACAGGGATTCACAGAAATAAATTGTACTAAAAATCAAAATAAGTCAGCCAGCAGCTTTTCTTAAGTTTGATTACTTTGATTCAGGAACAAGTTTCCAAAATTCCACTGGAGATGTAAATTAAGAATAGGAAATATAGTAGCAGATAAATTATAAAATTATTAGATTTAGCATTTTCAACCAAATGAATCAGTATATAAAGTAACTTAACTGATGACAATGTGAATAGAAATAATAAATCACATGAACTATATCACAGACTGTGGCACCTAGAGCAGTAAAAAATTGGAAATTGTGTCATCATCTATACTGCAATTTTATATAATTATGGATTTGTTTTATATTAAAAAGAATATTTAACTTCATATTAGTGTTACTGTCAATGGTAAGGATTACATTGAAAGTACAAAGAACTGCATGAGGCTTACAAGTTGCAATTTGCCTATGGTGAGTCTGTAGAAATAAAAACAATAATCGCTGTTGTACTCTTGTTTAACCCTTTTTCTGCTAAATATTTGATAATTAAACCTAATTAATATGCAAAAAAAATATAAAAATTAAAATTATGAGCTTGCACTTAATTTTTAATGAAATTTTTTTAAATTTTCAAATTTTATAGCTTATTTTGTCCTCATTCTAACAATGTAAGCATTTTTTTTAATTTTATTTTTTGTCATAACTTTTCATTCCATATATGAGGTTGACAAAAAAAAAAAAAACAATTTTTTATATGAAATCTTAGCCATCCAATGAAATAATTAATATTTTTGAATAATAACTTGTCTTCTGAACAAAATGAGCCACAAATAAAGAAATTTGGCTGAAATCTTCAGAAATTATTTATAAAAAAACAAGTGTTATGTAACTTTTCTTGAATGGTTATATCACAAAATTACCAATAATATAAATATCAAGGGAACTTCCCCCTGGAGATACAAATATATAAGACAGTTACTAGCACAATATTTAAAGTGGAAAAAGGAACACAGAATTACTGTAGCACTTTCAACTTTAATAAGTCATCGTCAGCTTCTAAAAATTTGCAGGTTTTGGAACAAAAGAATACAAATTATAGAACATTATAAAATTCAAAATTGAAATTATAAGGAAGCATAATTAATATGTCAGAATACAACATTATATGAATAAATATATACCATTATTAAATATACAAATATAGTTAAATAATAAATAAAATAATAATAAAATAAAAATAACCACAGATATACATTATAAACATTACAGAGTATAATATAGCGAACATGGATTCATGAGTCATAAGAACCATTGTGGAGGTATATTAGCAGGTAAACAATCATTGATGACATGAGTCTTCTTCTTATACTCCTCTATAACAAGGGCCTCTGCAATCTTAATATCTTCCGCTTTATTAAACTTCCTGACTATATGGGCATGGTTCCAGTCAACATCAATATTATGCTCATAAAAATGCTTTGCGAGAGCTGTAGAAAATATACCGTTCTTTATGTCATTTTTATGCTCGTTCAGACGGGTAGCAAGAGACCTGGTAGTACTTCCAATATATACTTCATGCATATGATAATCATTGTTGTATATGGGTATAATATATAGGTATGTCGACGATATATTCATAATATGTAAAAGTTCCGCTGTTATAGACCTTATTATTGACCTTTTTAGGAATCCTTCGCTTGGGTTGGATATAAGTTTAGAGCAACAGTCTAATACTATAGCCCATTTTCTTGATGTTAATATTATCATTAGTAATAACAGTTTCCATATTTCAGTTTACAGAAACCCGTATATACTCCAGTCTTCATTCCTAAATGGTCTAATGATCCTTACAAGTATAAAGTAGCAGATATTTCAGTTTACAGAAACCTGTATATACTCCAGTCTTCATTCCTAAATGGTCTAATGATCCTTACAAGTATAAAGTAGCAGCCATTCGGCTCTTATTACAACAACTCCAAACACATTGTTTTGATGATGCCAGTAAGCAAACCGAATACAAGAATATTGTTAGCCAGGCATGCCAACATGGTTATGATGAAATTTTTGTTGTGAATATTAATAGGTCAATAAAACACCTAAACAACCTAATGCATCATCCTAAACAACCTACGTATGCCTCTGCAAGTTCCACAGCAGTCTGACGTTTTGTTTTTACACCCACTTCCATACCATAATGCTATTAGACCGATAAGTAATGCTCATCCTAAACAACATATGTATGCCTCTGCAAGTTCCACAGCAGTCAGACGTTTTGTTTTTACACCCACTTCCATACCATAATGCTATTAGACCGATAAGTAAAGCATTAACAAAACATAATAAGTCTCTACCATATGCTCGCTTGAATACTGTTTACCAAGCAATAAAGAATAACAAAACATCTATACTGTCTCATAAATGGGCTGGTATATATATTATACCCATATACAACAATGATTATCATATGCATGAAGTATATATTGGAAGTACTACCAGGTCTCTTGCTACCCGTCTGAACGAGCATAAAAATGACATAAAGAACGCTATATTTTCTACAGCTCTCGCAAAGCATTTTTATGAGCATAATATTGATGTTGACTGGAACCATGCCCGTATAGTCAGGAAGTTTAATAAAGCAGAAGATATTAAGATTGCAGAGGCCCTTGTTATAGACGAGTATAAGAAGAAGACTCACGTCATCAATGATTGTTTACCTGCTAATATACCTCCACAATGGTTCTTATGACTCATGAATCCACGTTCGCTATATTATACTCTGTAATGTTTATAATGTATATCTGTGGTTATTTTTATTTTATTTATTATTTAACTATATTTGTATACTTAATAATGGTATATATTTATTCATATAATGTTGTATTCTGACATATTAACTATGCTTCCTTATAATTTCAATTTTGAATTTTATAATGTTCTATAATTTGTATTCTTTTGTTCTGTAAATTTTAGAATGTAAATACCTAAATTTGAAAACGTAAAAACCTGTAAATTTTTAGAAGCTGATGATGACTTATTAAAATTGAAAGCACTACAGTAATTCTGTGTTCCTTTTTCCACTTTAAATATTGTGCTAGTAACTGTCTTATATATTTGCATCACAAAATTATTAAAAAAATTACATGAATGCAATGAAATATTGTTTTTATTAATATTTCATATTTATTAATTTGTTCTTACTTCATTTATATAATTTTTTGCAGTATTTTTTTATAAATTTTTCTATTTATATAAAAAAATCCTAACATATACAAAAATAGTTTCATCTCATAAATAAACAGCTATAATATTCTTTATGTTGCTCTAATTGGACTGCAAATAGTTTATTATAACAACTCACTCAATACCACACACCATAGGGTAAAGTAGACTGGGATGCAATTTCTCAAAAAGCGAATGACTGTGCTGTAAAGCAATAAAAGTGCCATGCCCATTTAAATAGCTGCAGTGTCTGGACTGCAAATAGTTTATTATAACAACTCACTCATTACCACACACCATAGGGTAAAGTAGACTGGGATGCAATTTCTCAGGAAGCGAATGACTGTGCTGTAAAGCAATAAAAGTGCCATGCCCATTTAAATAGCTGCAGTGTGTTTATGTTTTGTTTTTGTGATTTCCTCCTAAATTTCGATGAAATAGAAACAAAAAATAAATGATTAAGATATATTTTAATTTATTTTAACAGAATTAATCAATATTTTTCTTTTATCTACAATAGTGTACAAATAAACTTCCACTTAAGTAATTAGTATATTTACAAATAAGCCTTATTCAAAGTGGAAAAATTATTTTATTGTAGATGTACTTTCGACTTCAAGAAGTCATCATCAGCTTTACATAAGAACAATTAGAATACAACCAACTAATTGGGTGTATTCTAATTGTTCTTATGTAAAGCTGATGATGACTTCTTGAAGTCAAAAGTACATCTACAATAAAATAATTTTTCCACTTTGAATACGGCTTATTTGTAAATATACTACTTATCTACAATAATTTTTAGTTTTCAGAATTTTATAGCTCATTTTATAAAAAATTTGATTTTTACTTAAAATTTTAAAAACATCATTTATCTCATCTCAAAATCATCATAATTTTAATGTTTTAGACTATAAAATCATGGGATAAAAAAATCCAAATTCTATTGACCCATTTAATTATAAACAATGTTGTTTACAAATAATTTTCACCAAAATACACACGAAAAATTGATTTGCAAAAGGTGGATTAATAAAATCAGGATTAAATTTTTTAACTCATTTTTTATTCTAAAAGATATTTCAGCAATTGAAAAACTTGAGGAACTAATATGACAAAAAGGCAATTTTCACCAAATACACATGAAAAACTGATTTGCAAAAGGTGGATTAATAAAATCAGGATTAAATTTTTTAACTCATTTTTTATTCTTCTACCTTAACATCTATACATGTCAACAGCAGCAAATGGGTTAAGAGAAGTGAATTGAATTACAAATATATTAAAATTTATAAAATTTCATTATCATAAAACTGTATTTGTCAAATTTCTGGAATTTAAGAATTCGTATTAATTTTTTATATTGAAGTTAATGTAAAAAGAATTATTTGATTGATGAACAGCTTTGAGAAATGATTTCATTTTCATCAAAATGAAAGCTTATTATTTAATAATAATAAATTAATAGATCACTCACCTAATTAAAAATTTATCTGTAGTGGTTAAAGCATAGATGGAACTATTATGTGCTATATTAAAAGAATACAATATATTTTATTAGAGAAAAAATTTCATAATAAATATACAAACATGCAAAAAAAATATTGTATTTATTTGTGTATATAATCCAGATTTTTATATATATAATAATAATAATAATAATAATAACCCCTCCTGAATCCTGCTATGCTGCCTCAAAGTGGCGGAGGGGTGTACGTGGGCGGAATGGGTGATGCACGTCAGAAATTATATTTCTAGTAGGGTCACCCAGGGCGAGAAGGCTATTCCATTATGCTCAACCAAATGCTAGCAGGTGTCCCCACTTTGGTGGTGTTTTGTTTGTATGCAATGGCACAAAGCAGAAAACGAAAGCATACCGGCTCGGA
>AYEL01080592.1:0-26347 GCA_000484575.1 Olivierus martensii
CACCCGTCTGGAACCGAAGGTGACGTAACTCTGGGGTATTCCTGTAATAATGTTCTAATATGTAAAATAAATAAATAAATGATATACAGTGAAAACTGAGCTCATGACCACCTGACATAACGACCACGATTTATGGGAACCAAATTTTTTCCCATAGAAGTAATGCTTTTTGACCCTCCATAAGACGACCACCGCATAACGCGACCACGCCATCATTTTAGTAGACCAAACATAAAGTGAAACCGTCTATGACGACCATAATTTTTTAACTTCGCTACTAATTGACTATTTTTATTACTTACATCAGTATGTTTTTTTGTTAAATTTACTTGTAAATTTCATTAAGTCAAACCACTGCAATTGAAAAAATTGCACAGTAGGAATTTTTTCTATCATTCATACACGAGAATGATATAGAGCGTTGGAATGACAAAATCATAGCGACATTTTTACTTTAATGCGATATTTTTTTAATATGCATGTTTCTTAGATTTTTATTTTGATATGATAATTAAATTTTGTATTAAAAATGGTAAAAATCATACTTGAATGCCTATGGCAAAGTGATATAAGGAAAACAGGGAAAGTGAAAACAATCAGCCTCCGGATCCGGATGTTTGCATTAATCAAATGTAATCTCGTGTGATGTTAAACCATGGGGTAAACGAAAAGTAAATTCCTTGAATTTAGAACAGCGAATAAAAATGAATTGAACCGAAGTAAGAAGGTAAAGTAAGAAAGGTCTTTCTGACCAGCATTAACGGTCGGCCGGATTGGCCACGTGGAAACGCTTCGGCTTTCCACTCTGGAGGACCCGGGTTCGAGTCTCGGTCCCACCCCTTGAAAATATTTATCATAGGGTCCGGGTCCGGCCCGTCGATCCCCGTCCTCCACAATCCGGCTGACCCCTCCGCAGGCCGTCGATCCCCGTCCTCCACAATCCGGCTGACCCCTTCCCAGGGGTGGGCAGCCTGTGGAAGGGCTTATTTCGCCCCGCCACATAGTATTCTACTAGAATGGAGTTTGGCGTTAAAAAAGAAAAAAGAAGACCAGCATTAACGGGCGGTCGGATGGCCACGCCACACTCCATTCTAGTAGAATACTATGTGGCGGGGCGAAATAAGCCCTTCCACAGGCTGCCCACATGCGCGTGCCACGCTGGAGGACCCGGGTTCGTGTCTCGGGTCTGATCCCGAATTTTTTCGGGGTGCTGGGCCCGGCGATCCCCGTCCTCCCTCCGGGGGTGTGGGTGCAGCCCGTGGTTGGAACTGGCCCGCCGTCTTAGTAACTTCCTTGATTGGAAAGGGGGCGTAAAATATGCTTAAAAAAACAGCATTAACAGAAAAATTTAACGTGGGGGGGGAAAACACAGCCACAAAATATTGTGAGCGTTAGCAGAAAAATTTAACGTGGAGAAAACACAGATCCACAAAATATTGTGTCAAAAAGAAATTCTGACTGAATGGAAGAACAACGGAAATCGCAATCTTAAGCGAAACTGTAAGAAACGTATTGAAGAATTAAACAATTGAAAATAATGAAAAATTGTTGTCTCAATTAAACATCAAACACTGCTTTTCCGTAGAAATTATAAGAAAAAATATAAATGGAATGCGACAAAGGACAATTGATAGTTTTTTCCATACTAATTAAATATGTTATGTTTGAATAAATGATAAACTGTGTTATAAATTGTAACAAAAGCATACGTTTCGATTTTATTAAAGCGTAATCGTTTTATTTCATTTAAGCATGCTGTATTATATTTAACCTGTATAAGCCGACCACCTGTACAAACGATCGATTTTGATTGGAACCGGAGGTGGTCGTCTTATACAGGTTCTACTGTATATTTAGAAAATATAATTTTCTATGTTGCAACGATGGTTACAACATTGTTCTATTATATTAATGTTCTTCTTGTATATTCATTAAAATAAAGTTAAATAAAATAAAGAAATTAATAATAATAAAATTAATAGGTGATAGTGAAATTTTAAAGCTAAATCCAAAAAATGCATACCAGCAGACGACAAAGCTGCTCTTTGCACAAACATAGCGGAGTGTCGCTACTTTCCCTATCTAGTACTTTATTATTATGTTTCATTTCCTTTAAAAATTCATATTTTTCTGTTTATTCTGTAACTATTAAATTATTTATATTAAGTTTACATATTAAATTGCATTAGCATAGATAAGTTTATATTATTTTAAATATATTTTATTTTATGCAAATAAAAATGATTAAAATCTTGATATTCGTTATTTGAAAATTACCATCTTTTTTTAATTTTTTATTTATTGAATACAGTATTTTGATTAACTTGTCGACAGATGGCAGTTCGATATTT
This sequence comes from Olivierus martensii, assembly GCA_000484575.1. Taxonomy (NCBI): domain Eukaryota; kingdom Metazoa; phylum Arthropoda; class Arachnida; order Scorpiones; family Buthidae; genus Olivierus; species Olivierus martensii. The sequence continues at coordinate 2,352 of AYEL01080592.1, forward strand.
ATTTTTAGATATATTCTTTCAAAAGGGGAAATATTTTATATATAAGAAATATTTTTATTCTTTCATTTGTTTACTATTGTTGAAAATTTTTCTATCTGAAAAAATTGAGAAATTTTATTATATTTTTTCATTTTTGGCATTTATTTAAAGATTCTATCTATTAATTACAGGTACTGTACATGTATTTGGATTTAGAACATGTAACAGAATTTGTAGTTTTAAAATATTTTTTATTTAAAGAAAGAAGTTTTTATTATTTAAATACCTATTTCAATGATTAAAACTTCTTGACCTACTCAATGGTTTCAAAAATAAAGTCAAAGGTTACGAATGACATTTTTGCTTATTTGTCATGGTATATATCATACATTGTACATTATTTACTAAGTTTTTCTCTTAATAATTAATTATTAGTTTACTCAGTCATAGAAAGCATGAATTTTTTATTTGTTATGATTTCAAAAATAAAGTCAAAGATTACGAACGACATTTTTGCTTATTTGTCATGGTGTATATCATACATTGTACATTATTTACTAACTTTTTCGCTTAATAATTAATTATTAGTTTACTCAGTCATAGAAAGCATGAATTTTTTATTTGTTATTCATTTCCCCATTACTTTTTAACAAAATATCTTTTTAAATGTTACCAGAGCCTCTTCGGCCGCCCATTAATAACTATTAATTGAGCGTTTCCATTTCCCGGGACGTGGACCCAGAGGTTGGTTTTTGGGAAACACGTGTAGGTGTTGAATAGTGGTGGTATGTCGAGTGAAAATGCGTGATATGTAAATGCGAGGATGCGACGATCGGATAATGTTCGAATATGAATATCTTCGTGAAACTGTTGTTATATTTAAGTGTTGTATGCGAAAACCTATACCACGTTCTCTTACTCCAGTCATATACACGCATACAGTATTATCGTACATAACCGAAGTTCCACAGTCACACATCAAACATTCAATAACAGACATTCAATCAATTTCTGTACCGATTTCTATTGAAAACTTCATAAGTAACAATAACTTCTTCGAGATATTACCTATTATCACAGAAAATGTTCATAAAAATGTCACGTTACCAATTTGAAAAATATATAAAACACAAAATATAAACAAATTAACTGACTGGTTTAATTTTATTTAAATTTGAATATCACAAATACTGTATTATTAAATGTTATTTGTGTTACTTTGTTTTCAACGCTCTTCAGATCATAAAAAATACTATATTGCTTTATAATATTTAATAAAGATTAATTATAATTATAACTAATACAGTAAAACCCTGCTTAACGCGGGGGATACGTTCCAACGAAACAAAGCGTTAAAAGAAACAGCGTTAAACGAAATCATTTTAACACAAATAATGAAGACAGATGAAACAGGACAGTAAATAAAAAACATATACATAGCATTTTTTACTTTTATTTTGTAACATTGTATTAAAAAATTAGTTTTAATACAATAGTAATAATTAGTTTTAGACATTTTTATCGCTAATATCGATTTGTATTCATAAATTATTGATAAAAAATTCTTAAAATTAGAAAATAAACAGTTTTAATAACAAAAAAGCAGTAATCGGATTGCAATAAACTATCATATAAACAACGAAAAAATATTGATGAAAGAAAAACGTTCTAACTTCGAGAAATTATAGTTTTAAAGTGGCAGCATTCAGATTAAAACTAAAATTGGACAATTGTTATTTTTATTACTGTAAAATAACATTGATGATCGATCATAAATACGAACTCTGACGCATCACTTTCGTATGTACTGCATTGCACTGATATCAAACGCACTGTGACACGACACAGGAGTGTCAATGCAACAAATTCCTGCGATTTCGGATTTACGTAAGAATATAACGGTTTGAAAAACCACACCAAAGTGAATCAATAAAAATATAGAATTCGAAAAAAACCGTGTTATATCGAAACAGCGTTAAATGGAGCAGCTTTAACCGGGGTTTTACTGTAACTCTAATGATGATCTGGTAAAGAAATGAATGAACATCACCATACATACTTAATATTGTGGAACGAACAGTAATATAGAAGAAGGGATAAAAATTCAGATGTAGCTTAATAATGATTAATATTGCGCGATATTGAACGTTACATATATACAAAGAATTCGTCTAATTATTACATAACACAGTATACGTCTTCCCTCGTCGAACGTTAAGGCCTGGCGCACATTGAGACGCAGGGGACACAGGCGAGGCAGCGCAGCACAGCACAGAACTTTTGTGTTCAAGCGGTTTACATAGACATGCGCGAATTGACACGCATGGCAGGGCAGGAATGTGCCTGTCCCGGTGACACAGTTTCCTGTGCACGTGTCACATAGTACAATACGATATGATGTTAACCCGTTCAGTGCCGACCGTTATCAATTTCCGCCTGCAAGCCACGGGCCAGCCTTTTTTTGTAATTAAGACTAATTACTATTCATAAATATAAAAAAATTCATAACTCGCTTATTTTTTTCAAAAAATTCTGAAATTTTTTGTGGATTATAAAGCTTGTGTGTGTCTCTTACTGTTTAATTATTTTTTTAAATTTCTTTATTCGCCAAAGTATTCGTTGCCTATATTACGTAAAAGTTTATATGGTGGTCTTTTGTGATTGTTTAACCATCCATTGAAATTATTACTTTTATTAGATACTCACATCTCTTCTGAAGAAAACAAGCCATGAACGATTAAAATCGGTCCATATTTTGATGTAAAATTGTTTTTCTAACTTAACATATGCAAATTATTTTAGGTGGATTATTTGTTATATTCGCATACAAAATATGCATAAATTTATAGAAATTATCACTTATAAGCAATTATTTAAACTGATTATGGAGAGGAAACCGTAGAAAAACGTTCGACGAGGGAAGACGTATATTAATTTATGTAACAATCAGACGAATTCTTTGTTTATATGTAACCTTCAATATCGCAGCAATAATCATTATTAAGCTACAGATAAATTTTTATCCCTTCTTCTATATTACTGTTCGTTCCACACTAATTTAATTATTATTAAAATCTCCCCTCTCTAACGGCAGTTTTATTTCTTGTTTTTTTTTTTGGTTGTCAACCCCCTCATGCACGTGCTAGATCAGGGAAATTCTCGGATCCACAATATTTTTAAGCACAGCTCTTTTTTTCCACATTTGAACATCCTGATCATCGGTCAGGAAAATAAGAGAGAACAAAATAAAACCCTTATCTACCTGAAAATTGCTTACCTCAAAATACTTGATAAAGTTCATCTCCAACGAATTTTATGTCATCCGTAAATGAAATTTCATGACAACTTTTTTTTTTTTGGGGTCTTAATTCTCCATTCTCTTTTCAAATCGTTGCTATTTATTGACTGTTTCTAAAATAGATCAATTTATTTATAATTTAAATCAGTAAAAACAGTTTCTTATTACAGATCTTGTTATATATTCTTTTATAACTAAATATTATTTATATAATATATAAATATATAATCAAAGGTAGCGCTACCCATAATATACTTGATACCTTCATTTAACATTATAAGGAGTGCTGACATTAGTGCTTCTCAGGGACTACTGGGCAATTTACTTGAACTTTATGAAAACCCTGAAAACTTGTTAAAGTAAAAAAAAATAGTAATTTGATTTTAATAAAAATCAATATCTATGGACTAGCATATATATTTCTCAGGAACTACTGGGCAATTTACTTGAACTTTATGAAAACGCTGAAAACTTGTTAAAAAAAAAAAAAATAGTAATTTGATTTTAATAAAAATCAATATCTATGGACTAGCATATATATACAGTATTACATACCTTTGTTTCCATTTTTTATTTATAATCATATTTTCTCATATCTATCTTCAGATCAGTTTCAAGTGCATCATTCCATGTTTAGGTGAACAGGACTATATCATGTGAACCTTGAGATATATCCCTTAATTTTTAATCTTTATGGCTACCTTTGTAGTCAATCAATGCCATACAGAATGAGATGCTATAATCTTTGCATTTTTTTTTTTCAATTTGTGGAGAGTTTATATAATGTGGTCCAAAATATATAATAAGGTCCAAAATCAACATCGCAGACATAACAGTAACTGTCATTATCATCAACATTTATATAATATTTTGTGATAAATTATTTAAGCTCATCTGTAAATTATATATAATTTACATATGAGCTTAAATAAATCTGATCCTCCCTTAATTTTTAATCTTTATGGCTACCTTTGTAGTCAATCAATGTCATACAGAATGAGATGCTATAATATTTGCATTTTTTTTTCTTCAATTTGTGGAGAGTTTATATAATGTAGTCCAAAATATATAATAAGGTCCAAAATCAACATCGCAGACATAACAGTAACTGTCATTATCATCAACATTTATATAATATTTTGTGATAAATTATTTAAGCTCATCTGTAAATTATATATAATTTACATATGAGCTTAAATAAATCTGATAATGATATTTAAGCTCATATGTAAATTATAAAGTCAAAATTAAGATAAACATTAAAAAGATGATTACATGTGATACACTAATAATAATTGGACATTACAAAAACAGAAATAATGTACATAACATTAATAACAGCAAAAACATAAATTACTAAAATAGTCACTATATATATTAAATCTATGTTTTACATCAAAAGACTTAATTTCCAAGAATTACTACCATTATTTCATTAATCTTTTGTCAAAAATACAAATAATAATATAAAAAAGTAAAACTTACAAATAAAAATATATAAAAGCATACAATATATAATAATACAAAAATTACAAATAAAATATAATAATAATAAAAATCAAACTTTAATTATAATATAAAATTATATAATTTCACACTACTTAAAAAAATAACTTTAAAATTTCAGTTCGGTATGAAACACTTTAAAACAAGGTGTAACACATAAAGCTGCTTTGCAGTCAGGACACCAATACATAGTTTCTTTTCTTTTTTTATGCTTAGCGCATACAACGCATCTTCTTTGAGGTTTTGATTTTTTTCCTGTTGGAGGAATTATGTCTGGAAAATGTCTTTCCAACAGACGTACGGGTGGTGGATGTATGGACGGTCTTCCTGGTGTTGCAGAAATTGCTGTTATTTCAGGTTTATAACGTAATATTAGACTCTTTAAAAGTTCTATTCTGTACGTTAAATGATTAATTTGTCCAATATTTGCATTCTTATAAACTATATATCCATTGTGAATAGCTACGTTCAAAATGCGTTTAAAAACTTTTACATACCATTTTTTCCCTCTTTTCCTTTCTATGAGGAAGGGTTGTAATTTGTGATCTTTTAAGTCGACACCACCCATCGCAGTATTATATTCGTCTATGCATTTTGGTTTGACAATTTCTCTTCCTCGGACAGTTTTAGTTACAAGAGATGTATCGTGAAAAGAAGAAATGAAAGCTACATCTCTCTTATCTTTCCATTTTAATATGATTATTCCATTGTTTTCAACACATATTATCTCTCCCTCTTTTAATTTTGTTGTTTTTATTGTATGGTGAAAAGAAGAAATGAAAGCTACGTCTCTCTTATCTTTCCATTTTAATATGATCATTCCATTGTTTTCAACACATATTATCTCTCCCTCTTTTAATTTTGTTGTTTTTATTAGAGTTGGCACTTGCTTTCTCTCTATTCTTAGTGTTCCTGCGACGTTTATCCCACGATCTCTCAAATAAACTGCCAACATTGGAGAATTGTAGTAATTGTTTGTTGGCACTTGCTTTCTCTCTATTCTTAGTGTTCCTGTGACGTTTATCCCACGATCTCTCAAATAAACTGCCAACATTGGAGAATTGTAGTAATTGTTCATCCATAAAGTATATCCTTTATATATATATGGTTCGATCAGTTTTAATACAATTTTTGTACATTTCGAATCGTGTGGAGATTTTAATGATGAAGAATAGTCTGATTCACTTCCGGAATATATAAAAAAGTCCCACAAATATCCAGTGGATGATTCACATAATTCGTAACTTTTAATTCCATATTTTGCAGCTTTTCTTGGTATATACTGCTTGAAGCTTAATCGTCCTTTCCATAGAGTTAGCGATTCATCGATGCTAATATTCTCTGAAGGGAGATAAGCAGATTTAAAACTTTCTTTTAAAAGTTCTAAAAAATCATAAATTTTAAAAAGTTTTTTCGGGCCTTGGAACGTTTCTTCAGTAGAGTTATCAACAAAATGTAAGAATTTGGAAATAAGATCGTATCTTTCCTTTTTCATTATTCGAGAAAATATTGGTGTAGTAAATATTGGTATAGTAAAGAAGCGTTTATTGAAACACCATTTCAATAAACGCTTCTTTCCTATAATAACTTCTTATTGATGGTTTTCGAACGATGCCCATTAACATAAATACTCCTAATGTCACATAAATTTCAGCGTCGTCAACGGATTTCCAATTTCTCATTATTCTTGAAGAAATAGAACAACTCTGCATAGTTTGCTCTGCATACCTGTTTGTCTCCGTCACTATTTTACCTACTACATCTTCATCGAAAAATATTAAAAAGGAATCTAAAATGTTACGTATTGTTTTTTGATTACCAGCCTGACTCAAAAATGGGAATTTTCTTTCACTTATACAATCACACTTCTTCCAATTCCATTCTTCATCTTCACCGGAATTATGCTCTTCGTTTTCTTCATTCTCAAATTGTGCATAATCTATTTCACTTCCTTCAGAAGAACAACTCAACATGTCGTCATCATCATCAGAATTATATAATAAATCTTCAGTTAATGAAGAACCTGAGTTGGATGCAGACATTTTTATGCTAAAAGAAAACTGAAAAAAAAAAATTTAAGTTGGTTTAGCTTTGAATACAGATCTCACTAGGAGCAGAATAGTCAAATCAGAGTAGTTCGACTTAGCTTGTTCGGCTGTCTCTCCCTGGTTTTTGTTCTTGGTCTACCCAATCACATCAGCGGAGAGAAAGGTTGGAACTCACTTCTGGCCTAATTTGGTCAAGTTGTACCTCCTCCTTCACTGGGATTGGCAGGTGGACCTAACTGACAGGATATTTTACAATATTGTTTTCCCAGGTCCTTAGACCTTGACCATTGCAGCTGTCTGCAATTCGATCACCGTTTCTTCTCTCAAGGCATTGTTTATGATTCTGTTTGACAAGTTATAACATTCTTTTCTCTCACCCCTAATCTAAAGGGTCGTTTAAAGCAGGGGTGTCAAATTGGCGGTCCTCGAAGTGAGATTTTGTGGCCCCCAACTAAAATGAAAATGAGAACAATATCTTTTGATTTAATAAGAAAATCTTGAATAGGAAATAATTCTCGCTTCATAGCTATGTCATATACCAGTGGTGTTCAATCCGTCGATCGAGGAGCGATTTTTGGTCGATCTCTTGTTTATTCCTTTCAAGATAGGAAATAATTCTCGCTTCATAGCTATGTCATATACCAGGGGTGTTCAATCCGTCGATCGAGGAGCGATTTTTGGTCGATCTCTTGTTTATTCCTTTCAAGTTGATTCCTCCTTACAAATTTAATTAAAACTGAAAACATAATAATTTATTTATCATTATCTAGTACAGTCAAACCTGTTTTTATGCGGTCGGTTTTTGTGCGATATTTTTTTTTTTGTGCGATTTTTATGTGCAATTTTTTTGTGCAGTATATAAAAACATTCCATCAAATGCATATAACGAATAAAAATTAATTAAAAAACTGTAATTAAAAAAAATAACGCACAAAATCCGACCGCATAAAAACAGGTTTGACTATATTATTTTTTAATTCTCTTTAAGTGAATTGCTATTGTTTATTTATTTTTCGTTAAAATTATCAAATCACTAATTTTCTTATCATTTGGAACTTGGAAGTATACATATCAAAAGTTTTCAATATTAATTGATATTGCGCAAAAAATTCTGTCGTGTTTCGGATCGACATACTTGTCAAAATCTTTTTTTTAAATATGAACGTTAAAAAGTGAAAAAAACCAAATTACAAATGATCATTTGGATGATTGTCTGCCATTGGCCACTTCTTCGTATCAACCTGAAAAAAGAAAATATTGCAGAGTTTCAAACAATGCCCAATTTCACATTAATTTAACTTTTTTTTTAATCTACCAATATTTCCTGTAACTGATGAATTTGTAATAAATGTGTTCTTTTTTCTAACTTTGGTTTTCCAAAATAGAGAATATTTTATTCCATTATATTTGTTTTATTTGTTGTATTAAAACAGTTAAAAGTGATGAATAAATTTCTAAATACACAAATAAAGTTTTTAGGGCTGGGGAAGTGGGTCCTCCGAAATGGGTGAGCGAATTTAACTACATAGTTGTGCGTAATCAGGTTAGAGGAACGTGATCTACTGTATATAAACAGTAGATGGCCGAATAACTTACTGTTAGTATATAGAAAAGTAGCTTGCATAGTAAAATAAGTTTAACAGCAGTGGAATATTATAAGATTTTTTTAATTCATATAGTATTAAAATTAATTAACTCGTTATAGAGTAGATGCGATTAAAACACGTTTTTGGTTTAAATCCTAATACTGTATATCAAAGTATAAAGATAATTTATATATAATATGAAATGACGTCAAACACATGAATAAATACGAATTTATTTAAGACATTGGACAAATAATGTATAAAAGTACTCATAAAAGAAGTGAAGTGCTGCCGACCGTTAAGTATAACGGCGGGAGACTGACTCCCTCATGACGATCCCCTTGCCCCACACCCCACTGACCCCACTCCCATGCACACACAATAGCAAAGGAATGAGGAGAATGCAGGGGAGAATGACAGATTTAGAAATAACAACATAAACAACGACTTGACGTTAGGTGTATGTGTGCAGCAAAATACCAAAAATACGTTCATATATATCTATATTTTATTGATAAATATCAGATTGAATTATTGCCAAACAAAAGTAAATATTATTATTAAAAAAAACTCAGAGGACCGTTACAAATGAAATAGCAAAAATACGTTCATATATATCTATATTTTATTTATAAATATCAGATTGAATTATTGCCAAACAAAAGTAAATATTATTATTAAAAAAAACTCCGGAATGACACATTTAACCCCATCCAGGGACTAGTACTCTACTCCTCTATTTTTGTTGATTGAACTTTCCAGTCAGGGTTCTGCATCTTACGGTTTGACTTTTTTTTATAACTTTTACTTTTTTCCCTCTTCGAAGTAATCCAAAACATTACTTATAATTTGCTTCGAAACAGACGACAAATTTCTACGTTTCATCTTTAATCTGCACAAGCACGATCACTTCTAAAATGTGAAAAAAAAAATTTAACGTATAAGTTACAAAACTTTTATATGACATATGTCAAGTTTAGTGTTTAGCGGTAACCTCCCTCTCTTCCTGTTTTTGATAATAAGCTTTCCCAGTCAGGGATGTACTCGTTCCTCCTCCTTTTACACACAGGATGTTTGTTATAATACGTTTCCCCGAAATATGGCGTGGTCTTCTGGTATGAATTCCTAGCATAACTTTATATTGGAACTGTTGTTCCCAACCTTCAAGGATCTGAGAACCTTAAACAGCCCTTGATATATAGGATTGGCAGATGATACAAAACAAGAAATTTGTTATTCTTATATATAAGCAATTTTATGCTTATCTTAAACAGAAAATATTAAAAATATAATGAGTAAATTATGCTTTTTATTTTATATTGTATTAATACTAAGTAACATAATAAATTACAAATTAATTATGTTATTTAGTATTAATACAATATAAAATAATAAGCATAATTCACTCATTATATTTTTAATATTTTCTATTTAAGATTTGCATAAACTTGCTTATAGAACAACAAATTTCTTGGTACAGTCCACCTGAATGGTTTAGCTGCCAGTGTTATCATGACAGAAGCCCAATGGTGTTGTCCCTTGGTACCTTATTGTATGATATAGTTGGTGGTAATATACCCTTCAATCATGATAAACAAATCCTTCGAGCTAACTTTCATAAAAAAATTATTAGTATGTTTGATAATGCTAATAATGAAAAATATACATCAATATTTAAAAAAATTTCCAATTATATATATAATGCCTAAATATTGCTTTTGTGGCTTGTTTACTTAAAAATTTTATAACAGGCAAGATTTATAAATAAAATCAATATAAAATATTTTAAATAAAAAATATGATTTTATAATATAAAATATTTATTTTTTTTTAATTTTATAATTTATAAAACATTAATTTAATCAAATCGAGATAACTTTGATAAAATCGCAAAAGGAAAAAAAAATTTTGAAATTTGTCTTGATTTAATTTTAAAAACACAACAATGAAAAGACGTTTCTGATGTCTAGCGAAGGTTACACCAAGGGAGGGATAAAAAAAAAAAAAAGGAAAATAAAGAAGGAAAAAAAAGGAAGTATTTCGTAAGAAAACTTTGAAAAAAAAACGCTTGTAAATAAATCCTGCTAAATATCTAGTCAAACAATGCAACTTTTCTGAATGGGATTTGTAGTTTCGTGATTGTATTTTAAATCTTCGAGTCACGATAAGACTCCAAACAGTTTAGAAAAAAAAAAACAAGCCAGATCGAATAACAAAAGTTCAGATTCAGAAAGATTAAAGGTTGCAGCAGTTTGAAAATATTAATAAAAATACCTAGCTCAATTTCATGAAAGATTAGAAGCGAAGTAAAAAGTAATTATAAAGATTTAAAACAAAGCATTAACCACTTTATAAAACTTTAAAATCTCCGTAGATTTAATAATAATAATAATTAAAAAAAAAATGTCTTCTATGTTATTAACGAGATAAATTTAAAAAAAGAAAAAAATTTATTTTAAAGAGAAACCAATCAAAATTTTAAAAATTTAAAAACAGTTGCGAGTGACTCGACGGATTTTTTTTGCTCTTTTAATTGATTGCAAAGGTGGCGACGTATCGTCTGAAGAAGGCAGTTATAAGTAGCCGATCAATTATAACTTTACTGGTTAGTTTTATGAGGCACGACTACTGGAGTGTGATAAAACGAAGGTAGAAGATGCTAAAGAAAACTAAACCATTGCTCTCTAACCACGTGTTATTGTTCTTTTAGAGTGGTTGGCATTACTCGTCTCCCCGTCCTCAATCATATCAGTAACCATCATTGTCTGTTCTTCACCCCACGGTTTGGTGAAGACGTCAACGCTATTTTATGCTGTGTATACCAACTACCGCGTTGTTGTATGGCAGTTACTGTACCGAATATACTCACAATAAGTGCGCTAGGGGTTCGCTTTAAGAGGGCAAAGACACGAAAACAAATCTGCTGATCAAATTTCGCAGCCTTAAATATTCTGAAGGTGTACGTGTATCTTCTTAAAATGCTGCAAGATTAATCATATTAAAGCATTTTTGTTGATTACGGGTAGAATTTAAGTGGCGCATTGTCGCAGTACCACCCTCCTTACTGGAGATAGTCAAGTACACCCAGACAGGTGATGCTGATATCTGACTCATGTGATTTGGGATGGACCATCTGATAAGAAGGAAAAAAATGATCTTTGACCTTTCTATCTCGATGTCGCATGGTTTATGTTCTTCCTTAATAAGTTCTTTAATTTTTTCCTGTTTTTTTTCCTTTTAGCCGGACAAAAGATTGGTTAAATTATTTTCGGTAGAAGAAGAAAGAACGAATAAAAGAAAAAAAAAAAAAAACGTTACAGAAAGAACAAAAAGAATTGTTGACATTTTTTTTATTGATTAAAAATTCCAAACGTTATTTGAAAAGAAACATTTTGGGGATTTTTAAAGAATTTCTTTTATATACTGCGTGGATTTTAAACATTTCTTATTTTTCTATTCTTCCTCCTCTTCTTCTTCTTCACGAAGAATCTAATTTTAAAATTATGCTAAAGTAGAAAAAAAATTCTTTTTTGAAAGAAAATTTTCTAGGGAATTAAAATTTTAATACCTTTATTAGTTTTGAACTTATGAAGATGCGGGGAAAAAATAATAATTTTCTTTTTTTCTTGGAGATTTTACGATTACATTAAAAAAAAAAATCTGGATATTATATCGAGTATTCTTGACAGTAAGAGAAAACATTTATTTATAAAATATTGTTTCGTTTTTACGCTCGAAGACCGAAGTGAAAATATCGCTTATGGAAAAAAATAAAGTCGCGGGCATGTGACATATTCCGACATGTGCGGCACAAACAGCTGCTCAGTCACTTTGAACTCCAGTTTTGTTGCCGGTTTAGTTTATGCCTCCCCAGATGGCAGTGTCAGAGATGTGACGTCAATTCCCCTCCTTAACATTCGTCAGTATTGTTCGATTCTGTGTGTCCAATTGGGCTGTATGTTCCTATTAACCACACATCAACATTGTTGCAAGACATTCAATGAATGCTGTTTGTCGCGACAGCTGGGTCAATCCCAAACCGGAGACATCTGTAATCTTTTTGCCAAATCGCATGTGACAATGTCGTCAATTGTTGTGTGAGTCGAGATATTGCTTTTGAATAGAAATCGCACTCGATAAGTTCTATTTTTTTTTTTTTCAAATTCGGCAAAAGTCCGAACTGTACCATAATATATACAACGCATTGGCGAATCCACCCGAAACTTAAAGCTTTGTGCTACTGTATATAAAAAAAAGTTTAAATAAATTCGACTTTACGGTAAAGTAAAAATAAGAAAAAGAAAAAAAAAGATTTCTTTCTGTTATTCTCAACGGTAGCCAGAATATATTTTTATTTCTTCCTTTAAAGGAGTGTTTAAGGTGACCTGCCAGAAACCAGATCGGAACCGCAAAAACATTAGAGAATTGCGTCCTCTTTTCCTCTTATTAAATGTTTTCTATTGTTCCTTTCCTTCTTTTGCCATGTCCCTGTTTCCACTACATCACCTTATATGGCTTCAGAAAATTTATATACATTTTTTTTTTAACTTAATTTCGCTAACTATACGGAAACTCGTTATATACCGCGTAGGCAAATGAGTCAAACTCGTTACTCCTACCACCAAAAAAAACGTACAATGTACGAAAACGTACCTTTTGTTGTTATGAAAGTTTAAGAGGCGAAAATCCGAAATCCCAGTAAAACCGAACTTGGAATTAACAGTCGCCCTGTCACTTCAGATAACCTATGGCAGCGCCTGTCTCTAATTAATGTCGTATTTGATAAGATAAACTCTCAGCTTTTTATCTGTCTTCAAAAGAAACGTTTATTTTCAGGGAGACTGCGAACTATTCTAGTCATTTATCTAAAACTGGGGCTTACCGTTTTTGTGGTTGACGCCTAACCGCTGCATAGTCTGTGCTCCAAACAATATCAATTATTTATCAATACGGATCACCATATAGATTTTCTCACCGCTCTAACTAGCAAAAGAATAGAAAGAATCATATGGTTGATTTTAAACAGCGTTAATAAACCTTCGTTCTCGCTTATGGGTTAATTAACTAAGGCTTGTATCGACCATGCGAGGCACAGAATTTGCTGCGAGAACAGATCTATTATAACAGTGCCTCACCTGGATTGATACGCATATAATATTTATCTTATACACGCAATGGAAATTGCTCTTTCCTAGGCACATAATATGTGCAAGACAATCAAGAAGTGTTGCAAATGACTCGAAAGAACTTGCAGTTTACGAGATTTGCAGAAGTATTTAGCGATTCTTTACGTCTTTGTAACAACTCTTTAATTACTTTAAGCAGATATACACTTTTAAAATGGACCCAACTGCTTATTAAATGGAGGAAAAAAAACTTAAAAGAGTAATTACTTTGTTTTTAAAGAAAATAATTATTGTAAACCTCCAGATGGAGAATTAGAGGACAACCAGGTGTTCAATATGTAATGTTACGTCATTTAAAGGGCTGTTCAGGGAGTCTGCGTAATTGGAGAATTACAACGATCAATTGTTAGTGAACGTGCTGCGGAATATCATCTGCAGATTTAAGGTCTAAAGATAGGACCCTCTGGTTACAACTACTGTGCTATTAATGATTTAGATTCGATTTTTCTTGTTGTTTCTACTCTCTTCTTGCTAAAACGGAGATGTGGCTTTGCCAAGCTTTGCATTAATTTTTAACGAATGTTTTTTTTTTTATATATATATTTGCTCCCGCATTGGCACAGATTCAAATGCGACGATTCACCGTTTCCACTTAAAGTTTATTGGTATTTTAAAACAAGAAGAGCGTAAATAAATTAAGAAATCGCTTACGATTGTTATTATCCACTTTCATCGACTTTCTTCTCTTTCTTCATTAAAGTAACGCCAAGCGGGTACTAATTAATGCTAATTTAAATCCAGAAAGCATTTTTTAAGTAGTTTAAATAGGCAATTTTTGGAAAATATGAGTGGCAAAATATTTTCTCATCGAGATTAGTTTCATCCCACTATGAGAAAAACTTGTTTGGAGAGAGAAAGAGAGAGCGAGAGATTCATCACAAACCTACGTAGAAATACTTTCGTATGTTATGCGAACTGTCATTTTATTAAATTAAAAATGTTGCAGAAAAAATATGTATTTTTGATTTATTGCTTCGATTTCTGACAAATTATTAATGAAAACACAAATTTCTAATTTTCTCTTAATGATATTATCATTAATCTTAATAAAACGAAATTTTTATTAATGTTATTTCCCCCTTCTCGCCAAAGAAAGAAAGAGAAAAATATATCCCATCCAATAGAAAATTTGCATCATAATAAGAGCAAATTACATTAGTTAGTAGTTAAATATCAGAAATTTTTTTATTATTATTACTTAATCCGTTTAACGTAATCGAAGATAAGGCGACGAATTTACAAATTACCTTGATTAGACGCACAAAGTCCAGAGCTGATTTTATAGCCCATTAAATAACAAAATACCCTAACAGACGTGCCTGACAGAAAAGAAGACTGATGGTCTAAAAATTTCACGTCTGGTTCTAATCCAATACTGACCTTTGACATGACCACTTTACAACTTATCCGTAGGGCCAACTTGTAGCATTGATTCATATGCAAGCAGGTGGCAACACTCTTGCCTTGACCGCACCTCCCCCCATACTACATATTCATGAAATCATACTGACAAATGTTTTCCCCTAACATTGATAGTTGGTCCAAAGTACCCTCTTATTCACCTGATGAATCATGTAATAACATGGTCTTAATTAAAGGTTATGGTCTTGGTAGAAAGCTCGTACCATCTGCCTGATACCAATTGTAGTAGTGAAGGATGCATAGACTATACCGTTCTGTCTCTTTATTAGTCGTGTTCTGTACGAGTCGTTAATGTACAAGTGGCTGTGTCAATAAACTATTGGATAATTTTACGATTTTGTTCTGTTAAATTATCTTACTTTGCCATCTTTTATTATCACCTGTAATTACAGCCACGCTTAAAACTGGGGTCGCATTGATATAACAATATTGTAAATTTTAATTTTCCCCAGAGGATTTTAAAGGTTTAAGCATCAGTCGTACCAAATTATTATCTTTAACTCTTTGCATTGCAAAGGAAAAACGTGAAAAATATAGCCGACTGTATCATCAGAGGAGCAAAGGGGAACGAAAAAATAGTGGTTAACACAAACCATCACTTTCGTATAATTTGTTTTCTCCAGACAAGTTTATGGACCGAAAGCAAAACATTATTTAAGATCGAAATCTTAGCGAAAAGTTATAAGATTTGATGCATTTTGCATAAAAATCCCGTCAAACATAAATTACAAGACACAACACGGAATTTTCAATAAACAAATGAAAAACTTCTCTAAATATAAAGAGAGCTTTTAAAAAATTCTGAAACGAAACGTACTTTAGTATGTCTATAAATTTCACCTTTAATTGGACACCGTAAATTAAAGTTAGAGAAAGAACTGAAAGGAGAAGAGACAGAGAGAAAAAAAAGCTGTACAATTGTATGCTAGGTCTATATATCAAGCTACTGGCTTGTGCTGTAAATATTCTTACTGGAAAATGGAGTTGAATAAGGTTAGAAAAAATTGCTGCCAAAAAGGATGTCGTGCAATTACTACCAGACAAGTTGCTCTCATTTTTCGTTTCGTGAGGTATTTGTTAGATACAGACGATTTTCTTTAATGTCACTGACCTAATTAAGCACAGCATTGTTCATTTGGTAATTGTCTAGATCGGAAACGGTTTTAAGACCATTTTTGAATATCTGCAATCTGATTGGTCGGTTTAAAATCTCATTTAACGGTCGTTATCCAATTTCTGTCTATTTCTTAGCTGAAATTAATGACAGTTTATTGGCATGTAAATTACTCAATTAAATTCCGTGTCTATTTCTCTCTCGTTTTTTTTTTCCTTCTCAAATACATTAATATATATATATATATAAGCTTATAACAAACGGGAAAAAGTTTACGAAATCGAGATCAAAAGCTACTAGAAATAATCATGATGGTTGCTATGACAACTGGTTTCTCATCATCCGCAGAACGAGAGATTGAAAAAGTACAGACTGGCATCAACCATTTTCGAAGCAAGTTAAGACCACGTTGGAATTCAATAGTATATTCTCTATTTGTTTCTTTATATTGGGTCTAACAGAACATAAAGTCTGTTTCTAATGGAATTTTTCAAGTCACACATTCGTAAAAATGACAGCTGATGGTTGTTTCGTTCCGTACTCTCTTTAAATGTTTACCTTTTCTGTAGCAGCAGGTGCAAATCTGCAAAACAGAAAAGGTGTTTAAAATTTTTAAAAACCATTATATATATATATTTTTTCTTCGTTATTTAATTAAATTATTTATTATATGAAATGCTATTTAATTAAATAACTTTTTTTCAGTATCGTTAACAATATCAGAAGTTTTTTTCCTCACCTCTAAAACGTGGTATCAAAATAAATCAAACAAAAATGATTGAATATGCTTCCTATATCATTTTATCTTTTTTACCTCTCCTTCGTGTCATGATTCACCGTAATTATCTTCATGACGTCAGAAAAGATAGAAGGTTTCTGACATCAAAAGCTGAAAACTGTTAATAATGAGTTTAGGATAAATTCTTCTCTAACCTCTCTCTCTTTCTCTGTCTCTCTCTACATTCCAAAATGTACATGTAATGTTTGTCACAGAATCCAGTAGAAAAATTGATTTTTTTTCCCTTTCTTCAATAAAATAAACCATAAGTTACTTGTTTATATATATATACTGTATATATATATATGTAGTTTCTATAGATAGTTGTTGTTTAGTTGCCAAGAATGCACAATTTTTCTTGACAAATTTTTATATCTCTCACTAATTATTTTTATTTTTAATATTTATTAGTTAAATTTAATAATTATTTTTTTATATATAAATTTTTTAAAGCAAATAAATGATGCAGAAACCTAAATAAAATATTAAAGACAAATTTTCTTTGGGCTATAATATATTTAAAATTTTTTATTTATTTATTTATATATAAAAATACAAAAAAATAACGGAAGCTCTGGTATATAAAATGGTTTCTGCTTATAGGTTTATAATAAAAATAAATAGAAAAATATATATATATAGAGAGAGAGAAAGTTGAAAGGATAAATATTATTAAAATTTTATATAAAATGAAAACGGAATTTTTGTTTGTAATTGTGTTTAATTATAAATTATGTTTGTATTAATCTGTTTTGTTGCATTCGTTCTTCCTACTCTTCGTTAATGCCGACTTTAAGTGAGTGTTGCGAATTTTTGGGTGCTACCCACTACTGCAGTCATCAGCCACGCGGATTTTATCACATTATATGTTGGAAAGAAAAATAATTTTAGGTCTAAACTACTAATCGTTGTTTAGTGGTATCATTAAAGGTAAAAAGATCTCATCCATATTCGTGTTCTGCATTAAGTGTAGCAGTTTATATGAGTGTGTGCAGTCGACTGACGTACTCTGTTATTGTTTTCTCTTTCCATTAGGATAATACAGATCGTACAAGATAAAATGGACCTGGGTGTTGTCGAACTGAAGCTTTTTTCCAACAAAGACAAGGCGTCGGTATACACATTATCCAGAAGGCGTATTCTTCGTACACGAAGTGACGTAGCCTGACCTTACCTGACCTATACGTGATATTTAAAAATGTGGATTAATGTTAAACGCCTCGAGAATTTTTAATATCCACACCTTCCGAAAAATGTTTGAACGAATATCAAGAATTGTTTCGATACAAAGTTTTTATGGTGATAAATTTAATTACTAACATAAACACAACGGATTTTCATAACTTTAAGTACCTCCTCTCCAATGAGAAATTTTTATACATACATTTTTTTTTTTCTTCTTTCCCTAAATTTGTAAAGAGTGAATTTTTCTACTTTTGCATATTAACATCGACCTAGATGCCTGATAAGAATGGATATGAATTTTAATGATACATGCCACGATATTGGTTAAATTTCCTGCTTCTGTTCTTTCTTTTTTTGGGGTCAATTTGTATGGAAGAACACGAATTTTGCCTAAAGACATCCACTAAACGAGTTTATATATACGAATGGATACAGAAGTATATACTTAATTCCGAAGTTTGCTTTGGTATTTACACATTTCTGTACTGGTATAAAATCTACAGAAGAGAAGAAACTGGTGTACGAGAACCACTTAAAATTACAGAGATGAAACAGCAAAATTTAAATGGGTCAATGTTTTTCTGTTAATTTAATTCGTTACCAGAACAACCCTGCCTAAAGTTACTTAATGAAGTCGAAGAAAGAGTTAAAAATTTAACTGTTATGTTCTACTCACGAGAAGATGTAGAGAGAGAAACAATAGTTAAAAAAAAAACATGCGAATAATCATTAACCACTCTACTTCTGAGTGCATTGCGATACTACTGCCCACCTTCATAAGTATGTATCTAGTGTTGTTGCACATCTAACAAGATAAAATAAAGTGCATATTTCTAATTTAGTAGATAGGCCCACGTTCTTCCTCGATTTTTCTAAGTACAACGACCCCTTAAATCCTCATCTTATGCTTCTTAACAGCTATCCGCATTGTGATTAATGCGATGTTTTGTGGAATGTCAAAAAAGAAAAATCCATCCAACTTACATCACACACCTGCTGAGTAGTCCTATTACACTTACAGAGTTGTTGTGTAACTTTATAAGTTATATCTTTATTCACATCAAAAACTATACACGTTTTTGAGATCTATTAGAAATTATAATCAGATAAAAATCGTGTTTTAAATAATTTTCATAAATTTTTATTTTTGCTTTTTAAAATTCAGGAAAATATTTTTATCCTTGGAATTCCTAAAAGGATGTTCGAATGATTTTTTCAATTATTTTTACGTCTCGTTTACGTACCGGAAGTATTTTTTTGAATCATTAAAACAAAGATTGCAGTTCTTTGCATATACTATAAACAAGAAGAGCCGAGGGATTCGTCATTATTTTTCTTTGTTTAACCAGGTTTGTATTTTATAATGGTTGTCTCCGATATTCCGTAATTTATCTGTTTTGTTTATGACGAGTAAGGCAAACCTGCACAAATTTCCTGACAGATTATCAGAGTAGTGACGCATATTTGTCGGTTCAGACCTCGGATACATATCCGGTACAAATATTGACATCGTTTAAATGATTGACTCGTGATTCAGGGCCTCTGCTAATCCTCTCTCTACCATTCAATTATATCCGGAAATCGACCGGAGTTAAAACTGTCACTTCCGGAACACTGAGACTTAATCCCTCAGGAAGGCTCTGATACTCAAAGGGAGTGACTAAGTATCGTTGCCTTCCACAGCATGAATGACTCAATCTCACTTATGGAGCCAGAGTCAGAAAAATTATTTTCAAATCATAAAAATGTCGCAAAAAAAGTGCAACTATGTCGACGACCTATTATCCGAAATCTGCAACTGTTCGCATGCCATGTGTTATAACAATAGAAAAATGCTTCATTTGTGATATTTATAATTGTCAATAATCATAAAAAATTACAAGAACTAAAAAAAAAAAATATATTTTCGTATCAGAAAATTCCATATTTGTGTTCGATCTGTTATCCGCAATCTAACACGGTTTATTGAATAACTCAGTCAGTATACAAGTTGCATTTTATAATAGCAGAAATTGTGTTTAAAATATTCATAAAGAATGACGGAATATAAAATAACTACCGTGGAATCATTAAAAAAATTCAGAAATCTCATATTTACATCCGACCTATTATCCGCAATCTAACACGGTTTATTGAAACAGTGCGAATTCATAAGCCAAGTCATGTGACATCCTTTAACATCAAAAGAAACTTTAATTTAAATTGTTTATAATCGTTGAAAGGCCATAAATCATAAACAGTAGGTCACACTAGTTTCTTTTCTTTTTTCTGTCGAGAGACTTTAAAGAATTCAGTCGCACGTAACTCTACGGATGTAAAAAAATCGGGTCGAACTAAAAAAAAAATCTTAGAAATTCAGATGTTCGTGGTGTAACCTGTGTAATAATATGTATCGAAACCTGTTACACTCGATTTTAAAATTTATAAACTGTAATGTTGCCGTATCACGTAGATTTTTATGTCGTCCGCAGTTCGAAGAACGTATACGAACCGTAAACAATCGATTTAATCTATAAAAATGTAAATGATACATTGAAAAAAAAAATAACACAGCGCTATTAGATTCATCCGGTTAGTCCGGTTGTTAAAACAAATAAGCATCAATCGATACGTTTGTTAAAGGGCAAACGATTGTAATCACGCCAACCTTCTTACAACCGATAATTATTTGCATGCGATATTTTTCCTGGCGAATTATTCTCTTAGCGCCATCTCGCGATAACAATTACAAACACGCAAACTAAAAAACTATATATGTAAAATTATTGTTATTTATACCGTGAATAATAATCTTCCACCTTCTGCAATCTATACGTATTTATCCTATTTGCTTAATGTGATTCACGAGAGAATTATCAAAGCATTTCCATAGTTATGATTAGGATTTGATTTTTTTTGTAGGGCTTGTTTCTGAGTCACAGCGAATCTTCAGATTACTGCCAGGATCACGATTGTGGCTGGGCAATCAGTCACAGCACTTGAGCAGGCTTAAGTCTATTGTGCTGTATGGAAATTTTTAGCTCCTCCAAAGCTTCTCTGTGACGCCAATGATGGATCGTTCCTGATCCAATTATGGACTTTAACGAATTCACGAAGGACAGATGTCCATCGTCCTTATAAAATATGTTTATAATCGACTGCTCCTGATACCGCACCCAAAGTACTTGTTGAATTCACAGCCAAGCGACTCCGTTCTCGACCGTCATGTATCTCCCACCTGCTGTAACTAATCCTGGCGATAATCGATTAATCCCAGACAATATTAATACTGTTTTCGTATCATCGCGATATTTTAATTACGGCGGCATTTTTCCTTAAATAATTATCCTTCCAAGCATTCCTTTCACAATTCGAAGAACGCTTATCATTCTTCTATTCTTCAGTAATATTAATAATATTTTTTAGACATTAAATTTGTTTAATTTCGATGAAAAAAATCGAGAATATTTAACCAATTTAAAATTTAATCTAGAGCACTCTGCCATCTATCGTCGAAACTTTTCATCAACATTTATTTTTTTTTATTTTTTTTTAATTTTACGGATTATTTTAAAGCAGCGTTAATATTTAATAACAGAGTTATAATTACTTTAACTTGTTAATTATTTATGTAACACGGTAGAGAGCGGAAATTAAGCGAGAGTGAGTTAGTAGGAGTTTATTTTTTATTCTTTTGGCATTTATTGCCACATTCTACTACTAGATGGCAGCAATTTCAATTCGTGTAATAATTATGGTCGTTCTCTTTCTCTCCTTCATTTGCTTCCTTATTAAGTCCTTTGTAATTACTGTGTCGATCATAAAACGGCATTAATTACCTCGTTTAGATACATTTTTTTAATCGTAATTTTGCAAAAATGTCTGTGGGATTACAAACTTGATAGCTTAATAAATTAACTTTTTTTCTTTTTTTATTTTCTTTATAAATAGAAGTACTGTATATTAATTTCTGTTTTTTTTTCCGCTCAAAAAATTATAAATTATTCAATTATAATATTTCTGTTCGATTTATTATAATAATACGGCATTTATAATAATAAATTTATTAATTTTATTAAACCGTAGTTAAAATTTCGATAACAGATGGCACCACATATATTTATTTCGTTATTTTTTTTAAAAACAATAAAAAATAAATAAAATCGGTTTTTGGGCTAAAATTTAGAAAACAAAAATAATTTCAAAAAAATTTAAAAAAATTGATATTTTTAAATTATTATTGTAAATTTTAATTTAAAAAAAAATTTAAAAATTTCGAATTTAAGAGAAATTTTATTAAAATAATCTTAATCAAATTTCTTAATAATGAGGAATGGTAAAGGTTCTATTAGACATGTTAGCTTTATAAAAGTTTTATTTCGTTTTATAAATATAATTTACTCGGTGAGGAGAAAAAAAGGTAAATATTTAATAGTTAAACCAAACACCTTCCTCATTAAAAAAAAAACAGAATTAAGTATAAATAAATACGAAAAACTTTAAAATTAGAAAGATAAAATGGCGGCATTTTTTTAAAACCACATTTTTAAATATTTAAATCCATTTCGTAAATTTTATTCCAAGACGGAAATTGTTCCTGCCCATTAGGTTATTTGCTAATCTAAGTTTAAATTTTAATAATTTACTTTGCATCAATATGCTTTCTGAAATGTACGGTTGAAGGCAAATACGTGTGAGGATTGGAAAATTCACTATCGATCACTACTGCTAGCATTGAAACGTTCAGAAAGCTTTAGTGTGTTATACGTATATTCAGAGTTTCCAATTCAATTTTCAGAAATCTGTGCTAAATATATGGAGTGTGCAATCGATAATTCTTATATATTTTATAACATGGTTTTGTTCAGTTCACTAGTTTAAGTACAGTCGTGTATCAACAAGCTTGAAATTTGCAATTCATCCTTTTAGAAAAAAATAAATCGTCGAGTACCTCGATTTAATTTTAATAACAAATAAAATTGAAATGCAAAAATCTTTAAAAAAAAAATAAATAAATAAATGAGAAAATAAAGCATAATTAAATTTTATTCAACCTTAATGTGCAATTAAATATATATTTTATTCGAGACAATTAAAAATTATAAATTAAAAAGTTACATTTAGAAATTCGTTTCGGCGCCATTTTGAAACAAGATGGCGAACTTATCGATTTTGCTCGAATTTTATAAAAATTGCCGAATATTTTCCATTAAAAATTATTAAAACACTTTAAAATAATTGATGATGGCATAAATCACGATGAATAATGTCAACATATTCTAAACTCGCTTCACGTAAATTTACTTAAGATTTTAAGATGAAATTTACTGCAAATTTTAAGAATTATTTAATTATATATATACTCATTTAAAAAAAATATATCGTTTCCGTGTATTTCTTACTTATAAAAAGATATTTTTTAAATAAATCTCTCGTCAAATATCGAATTTCTTTAAGGCCCGAGTAATAAATGTAAAGAATACACATTTTGAAGTCATTTTTTTTTCCTGGAACGACTAGTAAGAAATTCGTATAAGATTTCATAAAAATAACAACCTCAAAACTACTTCAGTAGGAGTTCATCTAATAGAACTCTCCTTTATTTACTCAAATGATGTATAAAAAATGATTATAATGCTTGTTTTTGTAATCATAGAAGTTCTTCGTTTTACATTAGATTACTTAGCTTAATGGTAAAGTTATGGGTAGAAAATTATACTGCTTACCGGGAAATTTTATCCAATTTACTCAATTGTGCCATTAATTAAGTCAATTTGTTAAAATTCATTCTGTTTACGCTAGCAAATTTGATCGATTAAATACATATTGTGACTCTATACGCTATTCAGACTCAATTTATGTGATTTAATAAAGAATTAAATTAATTTTAAATAAAAAATTAAATTTAATATTAT
>AYEL01080593.1:0-31955 GCA_000484575.1 Olivierus martensii
ATTATAATAATTATTAGAATATAATTATTATAATATAATAAAAATCAGGTAGTTAATAACATTATCATTATAGCATATTAAATTAATATAAATCCAAAATCAAACAATATATATAGATCATGAGGTAGGAATGTCTGTGCTTAGTTATCATAAAATAAATTTATGTACTTCCAAATATACAGTACTTAAAAATTCATATACTTTAAGAAAAATAAAATTTTATTATTTTGATTAATAAAGCATTTTGAAATATTTATTACTTCAGTTAGAACATCAGAGTAGATATTTTCCAAATCAGAGAATTTAGAACATTATGTCATCTATTAATTAAGTTATAAAAATTTTGTTAATAACTGGATTATTTATCTTTTTTATAATGAGTATTTTAAAAAAAATGCTGAATAGTTCAATTATTTAAGATGATCTATCAGAAAGAACTGTTCCACTATTCAAAAAACCAGCAAACTAAAACAGAATTATTCTATATAAATTCTTGTTTAGTTAGCTTGCTTTTTGAAATTAAATATAGAATTTATTCTAGATATAGAGAATATTCTAGATATTTTTCTTAATATACAACACAAATGAAAGAAAATGATTCCTTACATAAGACAAAAAAATAGTCTGGTTGATAGTTCTAGATTTAAAAAAATTCATTTAAAGTTTCTCTCCATTATTCCAGAAAGCATGATTGTCAGATGGCAACTAATAACAGAAAGCAATTTTTTACCATAATAAAAGCAAATAAAATTATCTAGAAAATATCTTTAAGTGGAAAGATACAAGAACAAATAAAAAGATGAGCACAGTTCTTTTTAGAAAGCCACAATAATGAAAAGCTAACAATGTGCAAAGAATCAGAAGTTATTAGGAACAGATTGATACTACTGAAGTGGCCAAATAAATATTTATTAAAATAAACATAGGAGGAAATATCAAATTACAGTCTTGTAATAATGTTTCTTCTGATTGTTAAATTGTTTTTTGTTATTGGCTTTATGATTTATATTGATAATGCTTTATGATGCATTGATAATGCGTTTCAAAATTGTCAAATGCATATTTCTTGAAATTAGAATGATAAACTAAATGCTGATATCTTGTTATTGGCTTTATGATTTATATTGATAATGCTTTATAGAAAGTTTCAAAATTGTCAAATGCATATTTCTTGAAATTAGAATGATAAACTAAATGCTGATAACTTTAATTCTAATTTTTTTTAATAAGGAATTGTTTCCATTCAGTTTATATTACACAAAATATTTTATATATATCTAATAATGTATGTTTTAATAGATAAGTATATTACTGCATTTGCCATTACAATTTATCATGACATAATTAACAGAAAAATTTATCTTAAAAAAAATTTCATTTTAAATAATGTATTATAAATAATTATTAAGAAAAATAATTTATTTTATTATAGTATAATATTTCCATTTCTTAATAAATATTCAGAAGTAGACATTATGGCAAAATACAGTATAAATAAAACAATTTTAATTATATATAAAATATATATACCTATATTACCTTGCATTTGTAAAATAAATTCTGTTTTATTCAACCGGATGTTCGTTGGAAACTGGTCTATATGCCAAATATCATAAAAAGTTATGAAATAGTTCCATAGTTATTATTATTAAATACTGGTAACTATTACAACGTTCTCTTAAATAATATATTTTCTATAGCATCACTGAGAAAATCTCAGAAGACTAAACGTTTCAATCTTCTGAGTTTAGTTATGAATTAGTCCATAGGATTAACTAATCTTATTTTAAATTCGGCTTTAATAGTCCGATCACCTTGCTAAATTTTATAAAATTCAATTAAATAGTTCAAAAGTTATTACGGAGAAATCTAAAAACTTTGAACATCCCCGTTTTTTAATTGTTAAAATAAAGGGCTTTTTTCATATTTTACGCCCCTTTCCAATCAGGGAGATTACTAAGGGGAAAATAAAGGGCTTTGCTAATGTGTCATCGAGATCATCTTTATCCATTTGATTAAATTGCCAAATTTTATAAAAAATCATTCACTAAATAGTGAAGAATATATTAAAAGCATATTTCGGATAATTGAACTATTTAAATAGTTGAAGTTAGATATTTTTGCATTTTTGTACCCCTTTCAATCAGCGAGATTACCAAAGAGCGGGCCAGTTCCAATCACGGGCTGCACCACAAGGACCGTATGGTGAAGGATGGAGATCGCGAACCGGGCCCAGAATACCCCGAAAAAATCACCAGAAGATGCCGGATCCTGGACTCGAACCGGGTCCTCCAGCGTGGCACACCAATGCCTTACCACTCGGCCATCCAGCCTGAAGTTAGAAACTAAAACGATATACCATCGAAGGGATGCTTATCTTTAATATGAAAAAACATTATTATCAAATTTCATGAAAACATATTAATTATTACAAAAGGAATAATTAGAATCATAAGTCTCACTTATTTCAGAAAGTAGTTTAATTAAAATAAGTAAATGAATTTATTTTCTCGAATAATCATTTTTTTTTTACACAGATTGTGTTGGGTACCATTCTTCAGAATTACCATGGAAATGTAAGATCTATTGTTAGAAATACACAAACTGGAATTTTTCGTATACTGTAATCAGATAAATTAATTACAAACTAGGGAATTTCATTCAGAGTGGCTAAGCAGAGGATACTATCGGTAATTCTATATATCAGATCATCCCATTGATGGGTCATCCCAAAAGTAATGTCTTTTATAACATTAAGTTTGAAAGGTTATAAAAGATAAATCACTTGCTAATTCGATTAAATATATATTCTTCATTTGAATCAATAATACCCTTCCATTGTTATAAAAGCCTTACCAAAGCCACCACAAAGTAAAACTTATTACTAAAAATTTTAGTTAGGGTTAAGCTTAGATTCCACATCACCAGAACGTACTGCAGAAACAGATAACAGACGCCCAAATGTGATGTCACTTCCTGTTTATAACGTACTGCTCGGCAAATCGTCTGCAGAAAAGTAGAACAGACAAAATTTCAACTTTTAAATTTCTGCAGCGCTTGCTGTTGTACTTTTATCCAATCATGTGTCTCGCTTAGAATGACGTTTGTTTTATGTCATGAGCTGAAATCTTAAAAATCAAAAATAAATAATAAATAAGTTAAAACAATAAATAAGTTGATTAACTTATTCGAAATAATATTTTTAGTCTTGAGAGCGAAACTTTCGAACTAGTCGAATATGGAAACCGTATCTCTCTCTATTTTGAAAGATATTTCTTATCACAAATTTCTATACATAGATGGCCTGATCATTGTTTAAAAGTGAAGCCGTAAACGGTGGGGTCAATGGTGGGGTACTTTCACGAATGTACATTCAACGCTATAGTAAATTGACTTTATTTGGTGGCCAGACGTAACCCCACTTATTTTAAAAAATGTGATGAACAGATCCTAATAGTTAATAAAAAGTGTGTAGTACCCAAAAATGGAGTATTAAACCATTGTTTTATTATAATTTAGTGTAGTGCCGAAAAATGGGGTATTGAACCATTTTTTTATTATAATTTTTTATGAATATGCGTTTTCGATAATTCGAATGAAGTGTTCAAAATACTCCAATTTTCGCATTTTTCTAATCATTTAATGTTTCGAGGAAGGAAAAAATAGACTTAAAGACCATCGAAGGTGAATTGTCAAAATTCATTATTGTATGTATATATGCTAAAAAAATGTAAAGTTATGAAAAAATAACAAACACAAACAGAGTGAATAAAATTTTATTTTTGACAAAGATTATAATCAAATAATAAACAAGAACATAATTTCACTATTAATAGCAAAAAATAGCACTATTAATATTAAATAATAGCACTATTAATACAAAATAATATAGGGCAACATTTTAGTTACCTACCACAATGCGATAAAATAGATGGATTTATTGAATGCTTATTGAATATTTCTAATGTTTAAGCTTAGAATTTGTTTCAAATCTTAAATTATTACATACCTTTAATTATCTATTAAATCGAATACAGTTGTAAATACCAGTTGTAAATACAACAATTTCTTATTTTAAGCAGTGAAAGTAAAATCTTACCAAATGAAAAGCATTTCCTATCTTCTGTCACCTCGTATTTGCTCATTCTTACATTCATACGCTAAACAATATATATCAATAACGCAAAAAATGAAAAAGCAATCACAAATAGCAAGAAATGTATCCAACTACCGACTCGGCGAACGTAGACTCCAGCTTTGTTCCTAGCGGTTTCCTTTGTTCAACAGCTTCCGGTCAGCCTCACAAATATCAGGGGAGAACAATAGAAAGCAGGCTATTTATGGTATAGAAATCTGTATTTCTTATCCAAAATCTATGATGTCTTTTTCGTCTTTGTTTTTATTTCAACATTAATAAGGACAATTTTTGCCAAAGACAATAACTGTGTTAAAATCATTGTGCCGTCGTGACATTTTTGTTTGACTTTTTTTTTTCGTCGCAAGAGGTCGCTGTAATATACAAAACTGTAAATTCCTATTTATAGAATAGCGTATTCCGCGCCATTTTATGTCCTTTGCCGATCGATAATCATGGGTACTTTGTGAAAAAATAAACCATAATACTATATTTCTTTTCTAATTTATAAATACAAAATTAGAAAAAGAAATATAATATTATAATTTACTTTTCACAAGGTTACCAGTGATTATCGATCGGCAAAGGATGTAAAATGGCCTTGGAATGTGCTACTCTACAAAACTGTTTCGAATTTCTGCTGTAGTGGAAACAAAGTAGAGCTGAAGACAGACAACAGTAACTTGTTCTGTTTCTATTGTTTTGTTTGCTGTTTCTGGTGTGTACATCACCAGAAACAGCAAACAGACAATCAACAGCAGATTATTCTGTTTCTGTTGTCTGTCTGCGTTGCTGGTACACACCAGAAACAGCAAACAGACAATCAACAGCAGATTATTCTGTTTCTGTTGTCTGTCTGTTTTTATTTTGTTTCCACTATAGCAGAAATTCTGGACAATTTTATCGATATATATTACATCAGCATCTTGCGGTTGTTTAAAATAATTTCTGTATTGCTTATCTGATTTATTATATGAGCAGAGGATATTTTCTAATATCTTCAAAAAACATTTCCAATTCTTCGTTGCGCTTCAACTTATCTGTTGCTTCTGTCATTGTTAAGCTCTTTATCTGGGATAATAACACAAGATGCGATTGGATTATATTCAGAAGTTTAATATCTACATATTTACAGGAAGTATAGGTCTGGTAGAGACGTATATCAAACGACACGGTGCCAAGATAAGAAGTAGTGTTGCCACTACAGTGAGGCACTTTTATACACATGGATATCTTGGTGATGTTGCCACCTCAGAAGTACAGTAACATGTTATCATCGTGTTGCCATTTCAGCATATAAATAATTATGACAGTCGTTTTGATTTTTAACATTTCAGTTCATGACATCAAGCAAACGTCACTCCAAGCGAGACACGTGATTGGCTAAAAGTACATTAGCAAGAGTTGCAGAAATTTAAAAGTTGAAATTTTGTCTGTTCTATTTTTCTGCTCATAGTTTGCCAAGCAGTATGTTACAAACAGGAAGTGACATCACATTTGGGCGTCTGTTGTCTGTTTCTGCAGTAGATTCTGGTGATGTGGAATCCAGGCTTTAATCCCTCTTTAAACTGCTGTAAATATTTCACCATTATCCGCAAATGTAGTTTATGTCCTGAACCTCCACCTGTGGAGTTCAGGTGTTCATATCTTGACAAAAATAATCAAAGCTGAATCATTATTAATGATTACATGTTGGAATGTTAAATATTTAAATAAAAAGTTAAAATATTTTAATTACTGATTATTAGTTTTGCCAAACTGTGGCAACACTGACTGTACGTTGTGTTTGTTGGCGCCCCATTTTTTATAAGTAACATATCGGCGGCGTTCATTTTTATGCTGTATGTGATGTACGTTTTCTATGGTTTATTAAAAAAATAATTATTATTTTATCTTTTATATTTCTATTTTTGCTTCCACTCAAACAATTTCTAGATTACAGGATACTCAGGAATTATTTCACCTTAGATTTCAGACTGGTGCCATAACTTGAAAATGTGGAATGACTGTGTTTTTTCACTTATCAACGCATGTTATATAACTGTCATGTACGTACATAACTAACATAGCATTTGTAAGTAAAAGAAATAGTGAAAACTTTATTTTGATAAACTTAGCTTTTTTTTCAAATATTTCCTGCTGAAGAACCAAAACTCTAAATTAAACACTGAAATTTTGGGAAACGATCGCAATTCAAAAATTAATGTTTTCAAATATTTCCTGCTGAAGAGCCAAAACTCTAAATTAAACACTGAAATTTTGGGAAACGATCGCAATTCAAAAATTAATGTACGTAAGTCCGAAGCGCCATAAGTCGAGGAGCCGAAACTCGGTGTTACTATACTAATATAATATTAAAAATTAAATGTATTTTTGTGATAAAAAATGGATTATTATTATTTTTATAGATAATAATAATTATAATAAGCTAAAATGATTATTTTTATTAAAATTTCTATTACGATTTTACCATGTTTAAAATAATCTTATAATTTTTTGAAAAATTATAGAGCTGTGGTTATTGTTATTTAATAAAAATTATTTATATATTTCTATACTTTATTTAAAGAATAAAAATACAAATCGAATATACTCGTCTTTCTAAGTTTAAGTAATGAAAAAAAAGCAGAACTTTTCTGGACAAAGCAGACACAAAAAAAAAACAACTTTTGACTGTTAGAAATGCTATTGAAAGTTGTTTTACAATCTATATGGATGCTTTATTGATTGGATAAGACATTTTAAAATTGTATATAAAATATCTCATGAATTTTATTTTCTTTTGAGTTTCAGCGAAATATAAATACAATTTTTATTTTTTTGAGAAAAATGAATTTATGAGATTTACTTTCTGTAGTTACAGAAAGAGAAAAAGAAAACCAGAATTAATTGCTTTAAGTCTATAACTTAATTTTTTTAATGTTTTTAAAATTTATTATACATGTTATTAAATTAATAATTTCATATTATGTTAATTTTCAAGAAAATTATAAAAAATCGCATATATACGGTATTTTTTTGATATAAAGTATCGGAATAATAATTTGCTTAGAGATTGAAAATCATTGTAGAAAACGTAACAAATGCTAATTAAAACTCCTGAAAATATTGCAATTAAAATAATTCATGAATTAATTTTGTAATTTTATATAATTTACACGAAATTTGCTAAATGGCTAAAAGTAGAAACATTTCTCATTCAGTCTTTTCGGGAAAAATAAAATAAAAAAAAATAAAAAATACTAGCAAAATCTAAGTATACAAATTTTACGTTATCTATCATTATAAGTGAATTATAAACTAGAGAAAATATTTAAGAAAATAAAATGATCAAGAATACGTATTAATTATTATTATTATTTTTAATAAATTCCATTATTAACTTCAAAACAACTCTAAATGATCTCTGAGCCTTATTCTCAATGATTTACTAATATTGGATCGAAGCAATTAATTCATTTCAAAATTATTTGGAAAACAGGAAAAATTTTAGAAAATAATTTTAGTTTAAAAAAAAATTGGAAGTTTAATTTTAATATTTAATTAGATAAACTATAAATTTCAAATTTAAAATCAATTTAAATTATATTTCAATGAAAAGTGCCTGGTGTATAGTTCTAGAATGGATATAGAAATGTAAAAAAATTGCTAAAAAATTCTGTCGAAGTTTGTTTTCCAAATGAAAATCGATATTTATGAGTAAAAATTAAAACAAAATTAGCATAATTTTTATCTTAATTTTCCACTTAACAGCATCGATATATTAGTTCAAAACACGTGTCGTGTTGACGTTTATCTTAACTATAACCTATACATTAAAAAGTCAAGAAATAAATTATTTTGAATCATTCGAATCAATTAATTAATTTGAAGAAGATACGTGAAAAAGTATGATACCAAATATTGTCAAATTATTCAATACTTTCTAGAAATGGATACATGAAATGAGATGGTAACATGATTAAAGTAAAAAAATTCACCTATAAAGACTACAAGTATACCCTGGAATTATAATCACTTTACACAGATGTCATAAATCCAAAATGTCCATAAGTACTGTTTTTATTCATTTATCAATGCATGTAATGCATTATAATTATCATATGTATGCGTAACATAAATGAAGCATTTATAACTAAAAGAAATACTCTACGTCTTATTTTGAAAAAGTAAGCATTCTGTTTTTTCAAAAATATGTTGCTGAAGAGCTATAACTCTAAAATAAACAATGAAACTTTGGGGAATGTGACAATTCAAAATGTACGTATGTCATAAGTCGAGGAGCCATAACTCGAGAGTATGAATGTATAAGAAAAGTAAAAATAAATTATTTTTAAAACTGACAAGTTTTAAATTAGGATATCTTGTAGAATTAAAGCAGTTTAATAGTCTCCAAATTATTTATTTAAGAGCATTTATTATTATTTTTAATTTTATAGCAAAAAATATCGTAAAGAAAAATTTTGTTGGAAATTTAAAACAAATTTATTCATATATAGTAAACTTCAAAATTTGTAAATAATCCTTAATTTTTTTTTTATAGGTGGAATTAAATATGATATTTATTTATATACCAAGTAACGCATTGCTAATGAGCAATACTATGTTATTCAGGCGATTTTTTTAAATTAAAATAGTATATTAAAAATAATCTTGCTGGTTTACTAGATATTTTAAAATTTCTTCAATCCAAGATTCATAAATTTATTTTTCTTTGAGCTTTCATAGTCATTCTTACATAATTTTTTTATGTAAACAAATTGTTGCATTTTTCCAAAAAGCAGAACATGTTTTTTTTTTCTTTTCACTGAAAAATCATTTTTATAACCTTAAATAGAATTAAAAGAACTTTATAGCAGTATAATATTTAATGTCATTAAATCACTTTGTTTTAAATTAATCGTAAAATTTTAAGTAGCCCACATCATTACGCAAGATTTTTCTTAATTAAATAAAGTTTATGTTTATAATTTAATTTTATATTAGATTATAAAACAATGCAATTTAATGAATTTGTTAAGTTCAAGATGCATTAAAAACTGCTTATAATTTTATATTAACAAAATATTTTTAGTTTTAAATTTGAACAATAACTGTATTGACCATTGGGATATGAGAGCATTTCTTGTTTTTATTATTTACTTTTTGAATTACAAAGAATAATTCACATACACGCAAGTCAATAAATACTTTGTAAGAAAATTTTAATATTCTCTCACGGAAAAAGAAAACAAATGACTAAACAGCATTATTTGATCAAAAATGTTTGCTTTCTTGTTTTTTTTTTCATGTTTTATTATACAAAAAAACAAAAAAGAAATGAAAACATACATCTTCATCGCTCTCGGTGACAACAAGCAGAACATATCATTTATTAATATTACCGTTAATTTTTATTCTTTTTTTTATTCGATCACAAACGAACCACGAGACGAACAGAAACCATTTCACTTCCTCAGCGCACAAGAAAGACTATGAAAAAATTTCATTTTTTTTTTCCGACGACAGATGGAGCCACGATGAGCACTTCTACTCGAGTTTGGAACTAAAAAAATTAAAAAAATTCATCGCATCCCAACAAAAAGCCTCCGACAAAAGTGAGGATTTGCAAGGACTTTTAAATGTCACACCACTCGAAACATTTAAAAAAAATTATTTATATATATATAATAAAATTTATTTATTTACAAATTGTTTTTTTTTTATTATTATTATTTTATTTTATTTTTATTTCTTGCCAAATATACGAAGCGCGAAACAAAAAACTTGACTAAATTCGTGTACCTTTTTTTTTATATATATATATACAACTTAAATTACACACATTTTTGTGTACAGAACACAAAAGTATATAAATGAGAAAATGCGTTATGAATACAACTTTCACCTCTGTCACTTGTATTATTATTATTTTTTTTTTTCTTCAAGAGAAATAAATATTGTTCAAGCAACGTTAAAAATGTCTTCAGAGCAATAGCTTAAAAAAAAAAAAAAAAAAAAAAACTACATGCAGTTGTTAATATATCTTTTATTAAAAATTAGAGACTACGTATATTCATATATTTACGTAGATGTCCACAAGCTAAAAATTCTTGTAATATATATATATTTTTTTTCCAATTTTTTTTTGTCATGATTTTTTTTATACACAGATTGGCGACAGTTATATATATCTACAAAGTGAGAAAATTCTCTACAAAAGTAATTGTACAAATTTAGTAACATCTTCAACTTCGCATACTTGTGTATAATCCGTGTATATCGGTGTAAATATATATATATATATATATAAAGAAAAAAAAAATAAAAAAAAATCAGAAAAATCGAAAATCGAACATAGACGAGATTATCAATGACATGATCCACTTTTTTTTTATGGCACGCGATGTCGTAATAGAAAATTATGGTGGCCACATAGCTATAGAAACTAACATGTCTGCCAAGTTACGATAGCATCTTTTTCTTTTTTTTTTCATTTATTATTCTATATAAATACTACCTACGGATAAATTACCTATATGGTTTTTATCATCATAGAAAGCCACCATGGATTGCCAGATCATCGTAAAGTTAGTAAAAATTACACATGTCAGGAATTCAATAGACAGTAAAAGAAAATGGTGAAGAAAATGAACCTAAATGAAATTTTCAAGGAGATCTCTCTCTCTCTCTCTCTTTTTTACTATGCAAATAGCTATATTCATAAATTTTCTCTAGATATAGTCTACAAGATGAGGATTAACTGGCAGCCTAAATTTCCTGTATATAGGAACTAACTTAGGCCTATTATCGCTAATGTTTCATCTTTACCTATATCAGATTTTTTTTATATTTTATTTTTCCAAATAATAAAAACCGTTCGTTGGAATTTTTTCTTTTCTTTCTTTTTGCCTTTTGTGTTTTCCCGACCCACTCTCTACAACTGTTCTAGGACGTCAGTTGGTTGGTCCCAGACGACGTCGTTTTTCTACGTTTTCTAGTGGCTGAAACACCATTCACCGATGAAGTTTTTTTTAATTGTTATTATTTCTTGCAATATTTTGATGTTTTGAGCATTCACTATCAACGAAACGAAGATGATTTTCACATAAAATAACAAATTCTAGACGAAAAAATAAGAGTTTTTTTTCTTTCATGTCGTTAAAAAAGAACTTGCTTGAGTCCACTCCTCTCTACGAAGCACAAATTTTCGGGTGTGACTCTAAACCCTACCACCAGATGGAGCCACTATCGACAAACTTTTTCCTATTTCCTCTACAGAAAAGCGTGTAAATAATCTTTTTATCGTTTTTTTCTTGGTGGAAAAAAAATCATACTATTAAAGACTCTCTGCCATTTTCCTACTCATAAATATTTTTGAAACATATTTTAAGGCACTTTCACTAAGACTGCACTAAAAATTTTTATTTTATTTATTTTTTTTCTTTAACTTCTCTCTTCTTTTGTCGTCTTGAGTTCATCCATCCAAGTATTGACTCCATCTGGTGGTCTCCATCGTAACTAAACAGTCAATTCAGTGCCCTACTTTATTCTACGACTCTTGACACCATTTGGCAGCAGGGTAGATTGAACAAAAGTTGTAAATTTTTTTTATTTTTATTATTATAATTTCCTCCATGTTTATTTTTTATTTTTTTTAACTTTTTTAAGATGGCGACACTAAGTTGACGTCAAATTCGACGTTTGATGGATATATTACTGGTCCAGCAGCAGCAATGTCTATTTTTATTTTATAGGACACTATAGTACATTTTTTAATATTAATATTATTCTTATTCTTATGCACAACAATCACTTTCACCTTGCAGCGTGAGTTAAAAGTAGAAGGATGACCAACGATGTCCATCCTGGGCATGAAATGGCTTTTGTTGAATTTCCTGTCACTAATTCTTCGTTTTTTGCTCGTGTTTCGTTCGGTAACTTATCTCTGTCTTCTGAAAAAATGTACAAAAACATATTTTCAGTATAAAAATATATAGAATATTTATAAACATAAAAAATATATAGAGATTTAACCTGTCTTTTTCGACTTCTGCTTAACGTCTCTTGGCATTTCATATTCATACTGTTTAACGAATACAGTTGGTCTGCTACTGGGCATAAGAGGTCGAAGCCAACTTGGAGTGCTTACTGACATCACTGGGGTTGTTGTTGTTGTGGTAGAAATGATAGTTGCACGAGTAGTAGTAGTGGTACTGGCTGTGGTAATTTTAGTAGATGCAGTTACAGCTGTGCCTGAAATCAATACCAGAACTGTTACAATCCATGATACCAAATCGTTTTTAATACAAAAGCAATGTAACAATCCCTACACAAACTGAAGACCATTAAAACGATATTAATCATAGTTTTTTTTTTTTTTTTTTTTATTCAACAGATGTCTTCAAACGACGAAACATGAAATTATTCGAACTCTAATTATAATATTAGCTTGTATAATAAGATCAGGTTTAAAATTTTAACGTTTTTCGGTCACGAATTACCCATTGTGGAATTCAACGTTTAAAAAGCATTGTTTACTTCAAGGATCCATACAAACGTTCTCTATTAAAGAAGTCCTTGAAGTATTAAAACTATAATTTTATGCTTTGGAAATAAGTCCTTCAAAAATACTAACACGTTTTCATACCTAATGACTTCGAGGTATTTGAACATTCGAGTTCCAGTTATTAAAATATCGCTATAATAATGAAAAATTTCCCAGTAAATTTAATGAGCTATATTAAAATATTGCTAGGAAAAGTTTTACAAAATACATATATATATATGTATGTGTGTGTGTGTTCCAAGTTTTCTGTTCCTGGAAGGTCTACAGTCAATCACCTCTACAACCGTTAGTAGCTCCTAACCAGTCCCTGGAGAGAACCACTCCAGCAGAACGTCCAAGTTAATGAGATCTGACAGATGAACATGGAATGCTGTAGTCTCAAGGAATAAATGGAATAGGTTCAAGATCCTTCAACTGGATAAATGTAATTTCCATTGGTTTAGCCACATCACAGAGTTTATTTATACTTTATTGCTAGAAGTAGATGAATATTATAAAAGGATAGTGGAAAATATTGATTTATGTTGCTGTTTTCAGTGAAAATTCCCTGAAATTTGACATTCGTACATGTAAAGTTAATATGCTTATTTCTGTATTGAAAATACCTTTAAATCTTCAAAAAATATTGAAGATAAAAAATATTTTTGCATTTTCATGAAATTTTTTACATACATGTTATAAATTAATCATACAAGAGAAAATTATTATTACTATTATTCTATATGAAAGATTATTAGATTTGTTTAGAGTTAAATATGAAAAATATTAAGAAATGCTATGTAATTATCGTCATATTTTTCCTCAATTCATTTATTATACAGCTTAACATAGGACTAAAATTTGATTTACGTCATTGGGACAAGATTTGTATAGTGGGGGAGAGTAAACAATGTTTTTTAAATTTCATACAAACATATTATAATTCCAGTGATGCCGTTTTCTCTCTTTCCTCTAATGCACATTTTCTTTTAGTAGGACCTTTTTAACTTTTTTCTCTTTGCTGTCCTATATTCCTCTCACTTCATCCTTCATTCTTCCGGCAGCTATACCTATGGGTATAGCCAACTATCTCTTACAAAAAAATAAATAAATAAAAATTCCAATGATGCCAAGGGGTAATTGTCTCTGTTGTCCCTACGTATTCCATGCTGCCTATTGATATTTGTTCTTTTTTTTAAACTTAAACTTCAGTTAAAAATCTATATAAACAATATGTAAATAGAAAAAATATTTCTAATATTTGTTACAGACTTTGCAATACAGTGTCGTCCGTATTGGATAATATAAATTACATATAAATACTATATATTATAAAAACCACAATAAAAACATTAATTTCATGAAGGTTATAGGATAGGCAATCGTTATAATTATAAATATTGACCTTTTGAAGGACTGCAGCACACTTTAAAAATTACTTTCATGTTGTGAGTGGCACATCTACCTCCAATTCTATGATAAAGACCATCTTTTCCTGCATCCGATGTTGCTATATTAAAAATAAAAATATTTTTAATGAGTTTGATTTCTTGAGTATATAATATTGATAGTAATTTATATATGTGACTTACAGATGAAGTAGTAATCCTGTCCAGGCCTGAACTCCAGACCACCAGGCTGAGGTGTAAATGAGCGAAAAGTGATAGTGAAATACATCAGTTGATGAGGTTTATCACAGATTGCTATGATCCGGGGATTAGGCTTAGTGATACGACAAGAATCATACTCTTCTTTGGACACCTGAACAATATAATTAAAATATAAGATCTAAGCCGACATTTTCCAATATAAACTTCTCTCTCTCTTTTTTAACCTATTTTCCCACAGGCAAAAAGAAAAGAAGATTTATATTTACCGTAGTCGTGTGTACTTCTTTGATGAGTCGAGTTAATTTAAGCGAAATTTGATATAGAAATAAGAATTGCACACCGTCTACGAGAGTTCTCTATTTTTAAAACAATGGAAGCATTTTTGCAGAGATGAGTTTTTTTATGCCAATTAAAAGAAGAAATACTAGACGAAAACAGTACTCGTCGAGCCGTTTAACGAAATTCAGATATAGTCGAGGAAAACAAAAAACAAGACATGCATTTTTACCTACCATAAAACGACTGAGATAGTTGTATAATTAGTAAGGTGAAAAGCATGACATCTCTTCCAAATTGCAAACATTCCTTCCAATAAAATTGACTCCACAATAAATCAAAATTAATTAAAATTATATGTCTTTCTCTCAGATGGAAAAACTTTTTAAAATTTCCCAAATAATACTGAAAATTTCGACTAAAATATATAAAATTACTACTAATCAATTATTTTATGTTTGTTTAATGTCCCCCGTGATAGTTTATATGTAAAAACACCGTAAAAACGCATCACCTGGAAAGAGGTAATGTAAAACAGGGATTCTCAACCTGTGGTATGCGTATCACTGATGATACGCGTGACATGATTAGTGGCACGTGTATAATCTTGACTTGTATACGAGGCATATTTTTGTTGTTGGTACTGAAATTTTTGAATTTTGATTTTAATTATACGCGGTATGAAAATGTTGAGAACCACTAGTGTAGAATCATAAACTGAAAATTTTTCAAATTTATGTTTCTGCATATAAAATACGCATCACCTGAAAAAGAACCACTAGTGTAGAAGCATAAACTGAAAATTTTTCAAATTTATGTTTCTGCATATAAAATACGCATCACCTGAAAATAAATAGAACAGAAATACACACTGAAACTGAAAAGTTTTCAGTTTCAGTTTACGTTTCTGCTCTATTTTGAAATCAGCATTTTCAATTAATGAAAATATTTAATGAGTAAATTAAACATGAGCAGAATATAAACAAAAATATTTAGTAAAATTACGGTAATATTTTACAATTTATGATTCTACAATTTTTGATAAATTTTCTTAAATTTATTTATTTATCCTGTGTACCCAAGCTTATAAATTAGAGTATGGCATAAATTACAAATGAATCACATATTAAACATCAACTTTAATATAACAGATCAATATTTGTCAAGTTTTTATCAGTGTTACTAATACAAATCATAGCATTCATCATACATTCCAGTGATTCATCATCTTATTGTGTCATTAATAGCATCTTGCTGAATCATTTAAAATATTCTTAATAATTATGTATTTTAGACACATTATAATTCTTCTATTCATAGTTATGAGTCATTCTATTCATGATATTTTATGAATATAGATTGCATTTAGTATCGATATTAAATGTGGCTTATAAATCCAGTTCAGAATGATACCGCCCATCACCTTCACATTTTCGCAAATTTAAGAAAGTTTTTATGTAAAAGAAAAAAATCAATTTTAAATAAGCTTACATTATAAATTATGTATCTTTCCACTTCTTCCTCCTTTGTGCCAGGTGTGTATACTGGACAGATGATATTCACCTGATCATATTCGAAAGGTATGTTACCTTTATTGACGTCAATAATATGATCCGTGTTGTCAATCCGAAATCTATAAAAAAATAAAGGAAATAATAATAATAAATTATTTAAAATATATATAAGAATTTATAAAACATTGAGAAAATAAATATATAAATTAGTTTAAGTAATTAATTTTTTCATATAAATTAACTACACGAAATTTTTATAATTTATGTGATTTGAGATGAACATCAATTCATAAATTGTTAAGTT
This sequence comes from Olivierus martensii, assembly GCA_000484575.1. Lineage (NCBI taxonomy): Eukaryota > Metazoa > Arthropoda > Arachnida > Scorpiones > Buthidae > Olivierus > Olivierus martensii. The sequence continues at coordinate 16,367 of AYEL01080593.1, forward strand.
TTTATTTATCAGACACTATTAAAAAAATTTAGCATTTTTTATTTCAGAAAGATATACTTATTAAGTGGTATCCAAGGTCCTTGGTGGTATCTTAGGAAATTTATGGTTTATTTTAATTCTGAGTTGTACTTTAAGACAATTCTCTTTCATCAGTATAAACTGAATGGGAAAAAACTCATAATGGATTCAGAATTTTTGGCAAATCAAAAAGACATTTCACATCACCAAATTCTATTTCTGAAATAAATAGCATTTAATTTTTTTTTTATTCTGTCGACACTTGTATAGAAACTCAAGAAAACTAAGCATAAAAAATACCCTAATTGAGTTTATTAATTAATGTTTACAAGTATTGAAAAATAATATTTGCACTATTAGTAAAAATACAATATAGAACATATTAGTAAAGATACAGAACATATTAGTAACGAAACAGAACATATTAGTAACGATGCAGTATACGTTTACAAGTTATTTATTCTCGTTGCCAAAAATCATAGGTTCAACTTTAGATCGACGAATACTTCTACCACTTGAACTTGGTTTTTGCTTCGAGACGTCTTTTATGGATAAAATTTTATTCTTTTCCTGTAATTTATATAAGCACATAATCAGATCAACGTCGATATCCCTTCTGTGAGGAGTTTTAATCACTTTAGAAAAATTATTTCTCATTTTAATTCCGTTCTTAAGACCTGGGCATTATTTAAATAATTTTTTATTTAAATACTTTTTCAAATAATTTTTTATCTTATGTAATTGGAAATTATTTTCAAATAATTATTTGTTTGATTATTTGAATCATCAAATAATTTTTTTAATTATTTGTTATTTTATATAATTTCAAATAACAAATAATTAATTATTTGTTATCTTATTTGATACTTCAAATAATTATCTTTTATCTTATTTATTATTTGATTTTTTTGCTTCGAGACGTCTTTTATGGATAAAATTTTATTCTTTTCCTGTAATTTATATAAGTACATAATCAGATCAACGTCGATATCCCTTCTGTGAGGAGTTTTAATCACTTTAGAAAAATTATTTCTCATTTTAATTCCGTTCTTAATTAATAAAATTACAACTAATTCTTCTTCTTTCAGATTTTCTAACAACTGCAAGATACTTTCCAAAGATACGGTTGGAAATAAAGTTGCGATACGCACTACAGTATTTTTGAAGCTTTCGTTAACCGAGCTAAGTTCTTCCTCCCATTTTTCTTTATTCAGTTCCACTAATTTATGGAAGTTTTCTACCAGACAATACTGATTGTATCTGTCGAAAATCCTGTAAACAGGTATCCCCAGAATATATAAAATCACAAATGTCAAAACAACGAAGAAAAATATTGGGAAAATGTAGTAATCTTTCAAAACTTTCGTTATGGTAGTTCCGTTATGCTTGAACTTTATGCATTCAGAATCCCTGAAAATAAAGAAAAAATTCAATACTTCAAGACAAGTGCAAAAATTATTGTAATTTTAACTATTGTACTTACATGTTACAAAATCCTGTATTATTAAGACAGAATTCTCCAATTTGTTTCTTAAAATATATATTTTCGAAACTTGGCTTATAAAAAGATGAAACGGGTTGGCATGATCCATCTATCATGCAGCAGATATCGCACGAATTTGGTTCTTCACATTCGCATTCCTAGGAAAATTTACAATTATTATACTTTTGGCTAAGAGAGTGGCTAATCTGCATACTCACATCTAAGTAAAAATGATCCAGACATATACTTCCTTTGCATACGCCAGAAATACAAGCTCTAGAGTTTTCGGCACAAAATTCGCCTTCGGAGATTATAAATTTTTGCTCGCATTCGGCGGACCATCCGTCACAATATGTGATATCTTGACATTGGTTAATTTTGGAGTTACATACCTTGTTCTCCATTACAGAAACTATCTGCCCGAATGTGGTGCAACATGGAGATTCCCTAGCGCTGCATGTTTTATTCTGACTTCTTCTTACGAAGCAGGGCACATCATCGAAACTTCCTACTGGTACACAATTAGGATCCACTTTGTCACAGTTCTCTTTCGGCCCACAATCGCATTCTTCGCCCACTTCTGTAACGTCTGTGGTGCAACATGGAGATTCCCTAGCGCTGCATGTTTTATTCTGACCTCTTCTTACGAAGAGGGCACATCATCGAAACTTCCTACTGGTACACAATTAGAATCCACTTTGTCACAGTTCTCTTTCGGCCCACAATCGCATTCTTCGCCCACTTCTGTAACGCCATTTCCGCATTCCGGAGATTCTACATCAATCAGACACCAGTGACCTGCAAAATGTTTTATTTTTTAAATAGGAATCACGCAATCTTAACAAAGTTACTCACCTCTTCTGTGTAGCACTGCAGACATGGCCTCGATGCTACAGTTAGAAAACTTTTCTTTATATGGCGAATTTGGATTGGGAAACTCATGCTCTTTTTTAAATAGGAATCACGCAATCTTAACAAAGTTACTCCCTCTTCTGTGTAGTACTGCAGATATGGCATCGATGCTACAGTTAGAAAACTTTTCTTTATATGGCGAATTTGGATTGGGAAACTCATGCATGAGAAAAGTATCTGCAACATTCGAGCCGCAAAAGTCGTTTTTAGTAAAATCGTGCACCGCTCCAAAACCGTGGCCAATGCCATGTACGAAAGTTAACGCTATGTTAAGGGGAAGACGAATTTCACTATCCGACTTGGTGAGGGTAATCCCCGTATTTCTAGAAACTCCAAATTTATGGGAATTTATGCATATTCCTTTCTTTTCAGCGCTTCCACTCCAAGCCATTCCGTTTCTATCATTCGCGAACGAACGATGAACAAAAAAGTGCACCAAACAAAAGTCATTCTCGTAATGTTCGGTCATTTTTAACAATTCAGAAATACCGGTATCGATAATCGAATACGCTTCAACAGGTTTAAAAGGATAATGTTGGCTCTCGTCATCTTTATAAACTGTTATCTTCTTTAGCTGCAAACCGATATTGTCTGGAACAGAATCTCTGTTGAAATCAGTCGTTCTTTTCGGCACTTCCAATCCTAGCCATCCCGTTTCTTTCGTTCGCGAACAAACGATGAACAAAAAAGTGCACTAAACAAAAGTCATTCTCGTAATGTTCGGTCATCTTTAACAATTCAGAAATACTGACATTCGAGTATGCTTCAGCAGTTTTAAAAGGATAATGCTGGCTTTTGTCATCTTTATAAACTGTTATCTTGTTTAGCTGCAAACCGATATTGTCTGGAACAGAATCTCTGTTGAAACCGGTCTGACTGAAAATCCTGTCTGCAAATTGAACGTACGAAGCCATTTCGTGCAATAAATAACTTTTAATTCTGACAGCAGAGTATAAAGTGTGATCGATGACCATTTCTATACTACAGATTTTTTTGGTAAATGGAGAATTAAAAATTTCGTCTTTTAAAATTATCTTGGAAGTTAAAGGTTCAGTTTACTCATCAAAACTATTACAATTATTATCGGATATTATATCTCTCTCCCTATAGATAATGGCGTCGAAATCAACTTGATTTGCAATGTAATTAGAAGCAGGTTCAATATTGTATATCTTCTCTTCTGTCAGGATGACGCTCTGAAAGACTCCCTCATTGAAATATCCGGTTAGAAAAGATCCAGGCACATCTACTAAAGTACCACTATACACATCGATCCCCAATTCGTGTAGTTTTTATACATAACTGCTGTTCTCTCCATGAAATTGTACTACTGTATCCATTATATCTATGGTAGCAGATTTGGCCACTATACGGAAACGACGATGAAAAGCAGAAAATTCTAGCTTTACTGTTTTCTCCTGTTGGTGGCCATGATGTTTCAGTAAGACGAGCTGTTCCGCCTTTTTAACATTACTCTTAAATTTGGAAAAATTTAGAGGTTGGTAATCCCGTAAAAACTGAACTGGATATTTTTTAGAATCCATTATGTCCGCAATATCACTTCGATAGGGAAAAATAAAAAAATAATCAAGTACTTTACAAAAATATTCATTTCTAATTCGATCGCTTGACGTTTATTCAAACAGCATTAATCGAACGCTTATACACGCAAAGTTGCCAGATGTTATAGCACAACCAATCACAAAATCTAGCCCAAATTTTATAGCTCGTATTATTGGCGTGGTTCTTAATTTTTCGAGCCGCGGTCCTCCTGTGTATAATATAGTCACTGTACTGAATACAAGGGACCCCAATTTATATAATCATTAAAATATAAAAAAATGATAATTGTGGGGAAAGATTTTTTAATTTCTATTTAAATTTCCATATCATATATTATCATCACATTATATCCACAGCAATTTTATTTAATGAAAAAATCGCGTTTTTTAGTTTAAAATATGATTATATTCTATGTAGCCTATTAATCATTATATAAATTAAAAAAAACTAAATTTTTATTAACCTCGTGTCTTATTTTTCTAATATATCAGCGTTGCCTACTATGGAAACCGCGTGTCTTTTTTTATATACTACCCTGCCCTATAGGAGTTGTGTGCAGGGGCGCCGAGAGAAATCCCGGGCACCGGTATATACCCTCTCGAGGGCACCCACCTTGACGTGGTGAGAGGGCTTACCGGCTGTCACTACGTCTACTAAATTACCACTATACACATCGATCCCCAATTCGTGTAGTTTTGATATAGAACTGCTGTTCGCTCCATGAAATTGTACTATTGTATCCATTATATCTATGGTGGCAGATTTGGCCATTATACGGAAACGACGATGAAAAGCAGAAAATTCTAACCTTATTGTTTTCATCTGTAGCTGGCCATGGTGTTTCAGTAAGACGAGCTGTTCCGCCTTATTAACATTACTCTTAAATTTGGAGAAATGTAGAGGTTGATAATCCCGTAGAAACTGAATTGGATATCTTTTAGAATCCGTTACGTCCGCAATATCACTTCGATAAAGGAAAAATAAAAAAATAATCAAGTACTTTGCAAAAATATCCATTCTAATTCGATCGCTTAACGTTTTATTCAAACTACATAAATCGAACGAGAAGAGACGCCGTGCGATAGCGCATGCGTCTTTTTTTAAATTTGAAAATATTTTTTTAAAAAGTGTTCGATTTACAAAACTATAGTTTTGGCTCCTTTTGAAACAAATATTATAGATATGAGAAGAGACGCCGTGCAATAGCGCATGCGTCTTTTTTTAAATTTGAAAATATTTTTTAAAAAAGTGTTCGATTTACAAAACTATAGTTTTGGCTCCTTTTGAAACAAATATTATAGATTTGATCACAAGCCTCAGAATAAAATCTGAGAGAGCCAAAAGTAATTCACAACATTTCATTAAATTCAAAATTTTCTGATAAATGCGTGATAAAATTTATTCGTTTGCAATGTGGACAGTACTACTATTAATATTTAATACAATAACTCAACCGCTAAAGAATTTTGTTACCGACTCTCAATATGATGTGAAAACAGAATTTGTTTTTTAAACTAGAAATATTTATTGGCTGGTCAAAAACAAATCAAGAAAAATAATCCGGATCAGAGTTAATAATTAAGAATCATAATCTTTGGTATAAATAAACAAAAAACCTTTACAAAGATGAACATTTTAATTCTTGGCCATAAACAAAAGCGATGCAGGGCCGCATTTACCATTAGGCGCATCAGGCGCAAGCTGGGGGCCTCACTCTGTAGGGGCCACATTTTAAAACTTCACTCCTCACAAACAATAATATTAAGAACAGCCTCTTTATAGTTGCAAAATAAAATTCTTATTTTTAAATATTCTTAATATAAAAATTATCTTCTATTACGTCTAATATAATATATTAGACGTAATAAAAGATTTAGAGGTTTTTTTATATTATAAAAAACCTCTAAATTACCTCTAATATAAAAATTAGAGACAGCTGAAAAATTTGTGAGGCTTCCCGCTTCCATTTGAAATATGCTGTTCTTTCTTTAGAACAGCGGTTCTTAAACTTATGTGGTCCGAGGACCCCCTCTTGAACATTTTTTTGCGGACCCTATCCCAACCCTAGGCATTTTACATCGTTCTTGAGACTTAATTTCTGGCTCAATAATCTCATAGGCACTATGTTATAATAAATATTGGTAAAAATGTATTGCTGGTTATTTCAATAAATGGTCTTGCGCATAAAAATCACAATAATTATATAAAAATCACAGAACATAATAATAATAGGTTCTTCTTTTATTTATTGCCTTAAAAATACTGTATATTTTTTATTGTTCCGCGCTTCTTGCTTTTTCATCGTCTTCTTGAACTGTTTGCAACTATTTTTTATAATTTCGCGGACCCCCGGTAATGGCTACGCGGATCCCTGGGGGTCCGCGGACCACAGTTTAAGAACCTTTGCTTTAGAATATAAAACTTACAGGAATTGTAGTATTGCATAAATTCGTGTACGTGAGCGTATCACATACAAGGCAAAAAACTTGGGGTAATACATGTTGTTTTTCCTATTGGACCCTAAATCTACATATTTCGCACACCGTAGAAGAATGAGAATAAAAATAGAATTGTGGAATTTTTTTAATTTATTACTATTCCTTTAGTTTTCTATTCTAACTTGTAAGTGAAACGAGATGGTTTGGGAGAGCTGACGCTATATTGGCTTTGAGACATGGATATAAACAAAATAAAGAAGCATTACTTGAGCTATTCATTACTCCTCATGAAAAAAAAAACCTATTTCTAAATTAGAGAGCTCATCATTAGCTGAACATTTTGATAGTTTAGAAACAGCAATATTAACAGTTATATGGGACAAAATTTTACAATGAATAAATACTACTAGTAAATCTCTCTAAAATCCCGATTCGAATTTACTGTTAGCTAATAATTTGTTATAACCTTTAGTTGGTTTTATTTTAGATATAAGAAATAGTTTTGTTGCTTTAAATGAAGAAGCGAATTTATTAACAGATGAAACAAAATTTAAAGATGAGAAGAAAAGAGTGAAAAAACGAAAAAAATGTATGAACAATCAAACGATGAGATTATATTTCGTGGAAAGAAAATTTCATTACTAATACTTTTAATGTCATTTGTGATAAGTAGTTTTGGAAATTAATGAAAGAGCAAAAAGCTATTTAGACATATTAAATACGTTTGACATTTTTTGAAGAAGGATATAAGATAAGATTAGTACAGGACTAGCATTAACTCTATTGTATAATTAACTACAAATATTTATTGATTTTTTTTATAATTTAAATTTTGTGTGTGTGTGTGTGTGTGATGACTCAAATAATACACTAGAACCTATTATGCAAAACAAGTGCTTGTAAGAAGCAAATGTGATCCGTTATGCAGATCGACTTTAAAATGTTTAAATTATCAAATACGTACAAATTTTGCACAATACATTTAGATACAACAAATTTTCAAACAAATTGAACAATTTCATTCTAAAACTGAATTTCTACTAGAACTTCATATTGTTATTTTTTACGACGATTGAACTGTGCAGATGGAGTGACAATTGACAGAGGTCCAATAAAGAGTCTCTAATGGGAATTTGACTAAACTCTTACACACAAGTCTAAATTTGCACCACAGATTACAACGGATAATTCATAAACATCGGTTAAAAGGAAAAAATGGCATCGCGCGCGAACAATTATTTAGCTATCTTAGATTATTATTTATTTAGCGTGTTTATTCAATATAATAACTTAGCAAAAAGTACTGATATCCCACCAAAAATAAAAATGTGAAAAAATTGGCCAAGTTCAATTCTACCAGTTTGTTTGGCCACCAAAAGAGTAGAGATCTAAAACAGGTGCCAAGTTCCATTCCAAAACCCAATGTCGAAAAATGAGATTTAAATACTGAAATAAATTCAATACAGTGTCACTTTCAGGCTTTTACTTGGCAAGTTTTTGAGTTATATTAAGTTATTACCCAGCTATCATAAATATTAAAACTTGCCAAGTAAAAGCCTGAAAGTGACACTGTATTGAATTTATTTCGGTATTTAAATCTCATTTTTCGACATTGGGATATGAATTCTACCACGGTTTCTACGCAGCCAATCCGGCTGATAGTCAATACTTTGTATGAAGCAGTATCATGAGCAGTACCTATTTAAATATTAAATAATAATAATAATAATAATAATATATTTTATTTATCTATGTAATAAAATAGTATGCATCTATACAAAATAAATGTATATAAAAGATATACAGTAATAAACAGTTTTGAAAGGGCGGCCGGATGGCTGAGTGGTAAAGTTGTTGGCTTGCCACGCAGGAGGACCTGGGTCTGATCCCGGATTTTTTCGGAGTGCTGGGCCCGGCCCGGCGATCCCCGTCCTTCACCATCCGGCCCCCCTCCACGGGTGTGGGTATAGCCCATGGTTGGAACTGGCCCCGTCCCCTTAGTAATCTCCCTGATTGGAAAGGGGACATAAAATATGCAAAAAAAAAAAAACAATTTTGAAATCTTTGGTTAAGATCAACGATCTAGTTAAGATTACCCCGAAAAAACTGATTTCGGTTCTCCAGTATTTGAGATTCCCGTATGATATGACCATAGATGTTACTCGTAGTAAGGTGTAACCACAGATTTCTGGTAGTAACCATCGTAGTAAAGTAAGGTTTGGCGAGCTCTGGTCAAGTCTCTGGCACATACATAGATTTATGGGCACATACATCGATGGGCATATAGCATGCAAGATAATTCGACAATAAATAATGTGCTATGGCCATGGATTTCATTCATTAAAAAAGACTGTTGTATAGTGTGATGCCGCGCGATGTAACGGTTCACACATTCCACCAGCAGGTAATCTACCATTTATCCATATTTTCCTATACAGTGGGTGATCGGTTAACGAACATAATCCGTTCCAAGAAAATGTTCGTTATCCGAATTGTTCGTTAACCGATCACCCACTGTATGTTCGATGGGCATATAGCATGCAAGATAAGGCTGTGGGTGGTTTCGCATTATTATACTATATTTAAAGCTCTTATATTAAACATGTGTATCTTAAAAATATAATATTAAAAACATTTTATTTTTTTAATTATAATAAAATATCAAATAAATTTAGCTGGCAACACGAAGTGCGGGAAACATGAAAAATTGAAAATACGAAAATACGGTGTTTGTTGTAGTTAGTTATGTCCGTAACGTGTCTTGTTTAAATATGTACATTCTAATATTTTACATTTAATAAGGAATTTAGTAAGTCGATTTATTGATTTTGATATTTGTTTAATAACGTAACACTATTGACAAGATTTCTGTCCAAGATCAGTTTGTTAGATAAAAAAGATTATTTTTCCAGCACGTGATAAAATGTCCGAATCAGCGATTTCATTTTGGTTCAAACAGGTGTTAGAAGGAAACACATAGGAAAATATGGCTAAATGGTAGATTTACCTGCTGGTGGAATGTGTGAACTGTTATATCGCGCGGCATCACACTATACAAGTCTTTTTTAATGAATACATACCTACTTCCCAGACCACGTGTAGAGAAAGTACATCGTGGTCCGGGAAACGTATGTATAATTAATAAATATTTTCTATAAATCTTTCAATAAAATAATTATAATAAATCTTTGCAAAATAAATCAATATATATTTATTAAAGCTGTAACGCGTCATGTCTTTCACTAGCAGGTAATCTACCATTTTGCCCTAAAAATATATTCAAACCATTGCGTCATGAAACCATAAGTGTTTTCTTTATAAATATTCAGTCAAGCCTTTTTTTGTTATGAGGTTTTCGCTATAATTACTGCAGAAGTTTGCCTTTTAAGTTATGTCATCTTTGTGAATCACCCTGTATACATACACATATAGGATAAGAATTTAGTTCTGATACATGATAAATGCATGTTAAAATTTAAAATAACAATAAATTATTTTCAATAAATGAAACAGATTCTGATGTTTATAATAATAAAATAAATAACAATTTTGGATCATTTTTTTTAGTTTATTGCTAACCTTTTGCCATTTATCAAGTAAGCACCCATATATAGATAGATGTTAAAATTATCAAAACAAATTATTAGTAAATTTCAGTAAAAGATACCTTCATAAAAATAATAATGATAGATCAATACATTATATTTTATATTTGAAATCTGTAGAATTTCTGTATACTTTTGTATACAGGTAGTTCTTGGTTTATGAATTCCTATTTAACAAGTACTTTCTCGGTTTAAGAATTTTTTCAAATAAAGAATCAAAAAAATTGAAAATACAAATCTTAATTGTAATAAATAAATGCTAAACATTCATAAAAAGCCATTTTAATCCACATATGTAACTATATAATATACTATGACTGGATTTGTAACAAAAGCTCCGAGATCTGTTATGAAATCTGAAAAATTAAAATCCATAAGAACTCCTTGGATACAATATTCATTTCAGTTTAATAATCAAAAATGATTATATATTGTTTGTTTATGAAATCTGAAAAATTAAAATCCATAAGAAGTCCTTGGATACAATATTCATTTCAGTTTAATAATCAAAAATGATTATATATTGTTTGTTTAAATCTTTTAATGTTTTAAATTTAAAAATAACATTGATTGACATAAAATATTTCTATTTGTAGAAAAATATCACCAAGCTCAGTGTGCTACTAACCATAGTGATATTTTACTATGATAATTATTATAAAAACAGATAGTAGTTTTTTCTTATTTCTAATTGTAATTTTCAAATTTTTACAAACACTTAAACTAACAAAATATACTTTATAAAATCAGTTGAAATTTATAAACTTGTAAAGATACTGATTTATTTAAAAAGTTTATTTATGTTAACAAACTATAATATTTATGAAAAAATTTATTTACATTTATTAGTTATTCAAATAGGTGACCATTTTCTTATAAATTGAAGATTAAGTTTGGTTATATTGACAAAGTGAGAGGTAAGTATATTTATTTATTTCAAAATTGCTTAATTATTTGAATTTTTTGATTTAAAATATCTATACCAAAATTTAGAAATGAATAATGAAGCAGTTTCAGAAGATTATAGATCACAGATAAATTTAGAAAGAAAAGCTCTTCCAATTTTTTATATTCGTAAAAAATTTGTTAAAGTATTTTATAAGTTAAATACTGTCATTATTATTGGTGAAACAGCTTGTGGAAAAACAACACAGATTCCACAGGTAAGATTGTAATATTATTTTCTTTTGTTTCCACATTTCCAGTCCACTTTTCTGTAGATCATTGGAAAATATCTGAAAATAATTGAAAATGGAAATTCTGAAAGACTACTGACTTACATAAGACTTAGCTTTCAAAGAACAGTTTATAAATCAGAAAATTATACTTTGTTGTAATCAGATTTTTATAACAGTGCACATTGTTACAAAAAAAAATCAATAAATATTTAAATAACAAAATATAAGTCTTTTGGGCTGCAGAAATATAAGAAATAATAATTTTGATTATTATGCCTCATCAGTTACTATTCAAAAACAGTGCACATTGTTACAAAAAAAAATCAATAAATATTTAAATAAGAAAATATAAGTCTTTTGGCTGCAGAAATATAAGAAATAATAATTTTGATTATTATGCCTCATCAGTTACTATTCAAATAAGTTTAGAACAGAACAGAAAATAATTCAATTTATATATAAGTTTAAAAAATAACATAATTTTAAAAAAAGATTTAAATTTAGATATCAATGTTTTCTTTTGTCTAAATATATCTGTATACTATGTATTAGTCCATTTAACAGCCTAAAGGTATTGCATAATAGTGTAAGAATCTGTAACAGGTCTGGCTGATGTTTACATCAGGTTCTGACACCAGGAGAAGTTTTATGTGATTCTCCAACACAGCGATCCGAACGATGAAAGATATAGGCTGATTTTAGAATAAGATCACGTGGTTAAGTGGCACAGAGCTTCGGGTTCGAAAGACTGACTGACTCCTTGTTAACAAAACAAAAGCAAGTTTATTAAACTAACAAAATAAGAGATTAACATAATATGATTAAATAATAGTACAAATAGAGATCATGAACAGATATTGAATTGAGATGTGAACGATTGAGATAGTTAAAGGATCAAAAGAGAGCCTAAAGGTTTGAACTGAGATATACCTGGAAAATAGAGTCGTTTTCCGATGATCATAGCAATAATCGTAGTTTAAGGAAGATAGGGATAGACTGATAGGGAAGATGACAAAAAAAATGATAGGAGAATGATCCACAATCAATTATTGTGAGAAATGAATGAATGTAAACAAAAATCAGCTGACTTGATAATCTAGCTTATATAAATTATTATTAATCCTGTAATAATCGTTTTTTGTATTATTTGCTTGAATAAAGATATTATAAATTGTTAATTTATAGTAAATAATTTGTTTACAGTATTTATTTTGTAAACAAAAATAAAAACATATTTTCAAGAAAATTGAAATGTGATTCATCTTGACAGGCTTTTATGTTTATGCTTTTATTCAAAATACAGTCATAAGAAAAAGCAGTCTATTGATACCAGACAAAAAATATTTCTAATTGATTTTAAAGTACTCACTATCAACCTATCATTAATTCTTGTACCAGTTATATAAAATCGCTATCAATTACCTGTCAATGCTCTGTGTATTTGTGTTTAAGAAATTTAATTTTTAGATATATCATTATCAATAAATTATTTTTATTAATTATTTAATATTTATTTAATTTAGTATATCTATCAAGCAGGAATTCAGAAAGATTTGATGATTGGAATAACACAGGTAAGAAAATTTATTTAACTTTTAAATATGTTTATCATTAATAAAAATTTATTTTCATATAACTCGTCTGTTTTCCTTTTCACCTTATTATAACTTAGTGATAAAGATTTAAGAAGAGCAGTGCAGTCTTTTTACATTATTGTCTCTATGATTTTCCTCATAGCTGAGATTGTGAGGATCGTGAGGAGTAGGCACTGTTAAAAGAGATGTAGGGATGCCAAATTTCGAATTTGACTGTCTCGTTTGGCGCGCGGATCCGTGACGCCGAGGTCCGGGATTGGAAATTGACTCAAATAACTATATTACAAACAAAATAGACAATGGACAAGGAACTAGCGAACTTATTCAAAGTTCCCTGTTAATGTTATATAATAATTAAAATTATTCCTTGTTTTTTTTTTTATCTAGAGTTATTATCTGCAATATTAATTAGGATGATTAGCCAGAGTAAAGAGGAGAAAAATACTTTAAGGTAAATATAATTAGAGTCATTATCATTGATAAATAAATCTGCTTATTAATATGAATATTTACAGAAAAATATGTAGTCAACTCATTATCTAGTTGTGAATATTTTTTTTCCTTTTTTTCCGGCTTTTTATGGGAAGAATATTTTAATCAGTAAACAAATATTAAACTTTCTTAATTTTTAAATAATTAAAAAAAATATCTAGCCAAGAGTTTAATTTTATAAAAAGCATCATCTCATAGATCAGTGTATATCGTCATCTCACAGATTAGTATACATCATCATCTCATACATTAGTGTACATCATCATCTCATAGATCAGTATACATCATTATCTCATAGATTAGTGTAAATCATCATCTCATAGATCAGTATACATCATCTCACAGATTAGTGTACATCATCATCCTATGGATTAGTGTATATCATCATCTCATAGATTAGTGTATATCATCATTTCACAGATTAGTATATATCATCATTTCATAGATTAGTATACATCATCATCTCATATATTAGTGTACATTATCATCTCATAAATCAGTGTACATCATCATCTCATAGAACAGTGTATATCATCATCTCAGTGTAAATATAATATAAAATTAATTAATGTTTTTAAACGACTTTTAATGCTTTCTAGAACTGAATTTTTCGATTATTCAATATTTTATAATCTGCTTGTCATAAAAAAATTATAGATAACAGTAAAAAAAATAAAATTCCTGCATTTTTATACTTATTTATGACTCTTATGTTTCTTTCTCATCCCAAAATATCCATTAAAGAAGAAGCGAATCTTACTCGAAAATCGGATTACAAATTCCATTATTTTTATTTTTTATTTATATATCAAACAATTAATCAATTAATTTTTTTTTTACCGAAAAATAAAAATTTCATTTTTATAAATGCGAAAATATTTATATATATATTATAATTATCAATTGCCAAGTTTTCTAATTAACAATTAGTCATTCGTGTGTTGGGGAAGAATATTAAGATTTAAGTAAGTGCAAACATCGTGTCTGGAGGATTAAGGTCGTTTCGCAAAATAAAAGTGTAATTTGTAAGCCGCAGAAACTTTCCAGGTTGTTTTATTGCTGATCCTTTATACTGTACACGTATACACTACCTCATCTGTGCTTTAGAATAAGTGCTTTGATTGCAGAGCTGAAACAAGTATTAAAGAAGTTTCTGTTGTGTTCCTTGTTATAAATAAAATTCTCCATTATATACAGGGATATACTTAGTAATTAAGGGCTCATAACGTTAAGAAAATGCAAAAAAAAATTCTGGAAATTTTTTGATGAGGTGCAAGATCAGAAAAAAATTCGGTGTTACTTTGCCAATTAATGGCATAAATACGCGCATAAGTTTTCATTATTAATTCTAGGCTCATCTTATATATTTTTGCCTTTATATAATTATTAAGCTACTTAATTATCATTAAAACAATCGCAAAAAATATTTAAGATAAAGTTTAAAGAGCTCTTGTAAGAAATCTCTTCAAATTTTTGAAAGATTGACAATGATGAAGGGGAAAAAAAATTCGCATTTACGCAACCGATTTAGATTTAAAAAAATTAAATGGGGTATTTCTATCAATTATTATGACATATTAAAATATACCATATAATAACATCTTATATAGATAGATTATTATTGATAAGATAGAAAAGTAGATAGGAGAGATAATTTGAAATTCCATCAGGGAAAGGATAAGTACCTTTCTCTCTTATCTAACATGAAGAACATTCCTCTTTAATTCTTAGAATTAATGTCTCAAGTAATTCGATGTTAAATTTTGTTTAAAAGTTATTTTCTACAAAATCTATTGTGCGTATTTTGGCCCAATTCCAGACTTAATTTTTTTTTTTTTTTCAGTAATCATAAGTTTGAGTATAGAGTGTACGCAATTTCAAAATAAATTTAATTTTATCCCGGTATGATTAAAAGATTACAAAGAATTTTGAATAAAAACGGTTAAAGAATTAAATTTAAAATATAATAATACAATATATATATTTTCTAGTTTGTCTCAAATGATAATTTGTGGATGAGTAAATTCGTATGGTTACGACAAATTCAATTATGCTATATCTTATTTTTTTTTTTCTTGAAGATATATCATATGATGCATTTTTTCCTTTCTAAATAATTAATGCTACTTATCAAAATGTTTTTTTTTTTTTTTTCTTTCTTTCCTAAAGAAAAAAAAAATTAATGAATTGAAGAAATTTCAATAATACATTTAGCAAATACAATCAACTTAGGGGGTTATTAATAAATAAATATTTAAGTTAGACCTTTATATAAATATTAAATAATAATATTAATAAAAATAAA